>JAITYT010000114.1:970405-1008117 GCA_025433975.1 Liostenogaster flavolineata
TATTATTGGCAAAAATTATTTCGTCACCTTTCTTCGCTTTTCGTTTTATGAAGTTAATCGATTTGTGCAATGAACGGCTCATTTAAGACAGTTTCTAATCGCAATTGCGTATAAAAAATATTTTGAACTCTTTGGTCTACCGGAAATTTCCGTTAAGTAATGCCATCTCAAGTTTCAACATTGATTATTTCGACCATTTTTACGTGGTAATTTATTTCCTGGATTCCCCTAAAGATTACAATCAATTTCTTTAACATAGATTTTCTACGTTGCTCGTACTATTCTACAGAGCTCGCAAAGAGAGAGACAGAGAAAGATCTTGCACGCTGCGCTTCTACGTATATGCTCGTTATATTCGTGAAGAGGTAGGTGATTAGTATCAATGGAAATTATTATCCAGTAAATATTAATTATTCTATAGAAAATGTATTAGTTTCTTTACTTTAAAAACTGATAGAATTTTCCAATAGCCTGATACCTTGAAAATACTATATCAATCGTTTTCATCGACTTTGTCGAAGCAATTAACGCGTATTTTGCAGTTTCACTCGAAAGACGAAATATTCGCACGAACGACGTTCCATGGACATTCTCGAGCGGGCGTATCGAGAAAGAAGAATAAAATCAAGACGTCGTATCCAGGTTTATCGTCGTTCTTTCGAAACTCTTTCAAGGCGGATCGTTCCTCCCGCTAAACGTAACTTTTACGTGGGCGCTCGACTACCTCCTGCACATTTAATTCACGAGGGAAGTCGGGAGCGTTCGTTCGGTCGCCGTTCCGAGCTCTCCATTCGAAAAATTGCAACGGGTTGGAGTTCATGAAAATTACAGCTATTCTCGACCGTTACCGACGAATCGGAGGCTTCGACAGACGCACCGAATCGCGGATATACCGAAGCAATTATCATAACCCAAAGACCATCACCATAACACTTGGGCCAAACGATAAACAGAACGGACAGATAGTGTTGCTATGAGAGAGAGAGAGAAAGAGAGAGATGTGAAAATTGCAAACGAGAAAGTGAAGTAAGGAGCAAAGTTTCGAGCAAAAGGAGTCGAGAAGCAATTGAAAACGTTTTTCTCTCGTAAGAGACGATACGTAGCACAAAAATTAATTAAAAACTGTTTTCAAGGAATAAAAACGCGCTTATTTCTTTCTTCGATAAATTTCGCGTTATCCACGTAATGAAATCGAAAGATTTTCCCACGATTAGAGATTACTAAAGTGAAATTTATTTCCTTATGAATTATTCCACTAAGTAATCGGAAGCTAAGCGTCTCTTCTTTCGCTGCGTCGTTAAATTATTCGTAGGTCGATACGACGAATTTCGTTGGATCGCTTGGATGCTTCCCGAACGTTACGCGGGAAATAACGTTGAGAGGTGCTTTCGAGATCGCAAGAAGCGCATCCATCGGTTGAAATTAATATCCCAAGGCTTCACGGTAGGCCGAGCGGCCTACGTTACGAGATTAGGCCACTGCTAATTACAATTACGAGTAACGGCGTGGCATGGGCGCGCTGACAGCTCCGTTGAAGCGTGTGTTTTCTCTCGTGACATCTGTCGATTTGGGGCATCGCGTGCCAACGACAAGAATCAAGGAGGGTGTAAACGAGCCGGCCGAAAATCCTCGCAAGAACGGACACAGCTCGGAGGACTAGAGAAAGAAGAGATACCCTGGATAGAGAGAGATAGAAAATTACGAGAAAACGAGACGCAAAGAAATAGGACAAAGAAGTCGGAAAAAGATAACGAAAGGGTGGAGCGAGAGGTCGGGGCAGCACCAAAGAGATATGGGTAAATGAAAAGCAGTAAGCCGAGCCAAACGTGTTTGGGGGATGGTCGTGTTTGAGGAAGGCACGTGACCGCGGCGGGAAAGCCGATGGCAGCTGCGAAAAGGCGTCGTAGTCGTCGTTTCTCCGTTCTCAATTTTCCCCCTTATTCCTTCCGCGGCGCCCTTCTTTCTCGTGTTTACCGTGGCAATCATATCGGCAAATACGGCGCATAATTAAAAGCAATATAACGCGACCACTGCTTGACGTCGTGCTCAACGATACGAGAAACGGGAGTCGCGCAAGCTGCTGCCGATATCGGCGGGGAGCCCGTCGTTTCTAAGTGGTGCGTTTCCTCGCGATGCCGCTTGTACGGTCGCAATTTCGCCAAATATTGCGAATAGAAACACGAGCGCGGTTGCTATGTACCGATTTGACAAAGAGAGAGAGAGAGAGGGAGGTCATAGCTTCGAGCGTTTATCGTTGGCGTCGAAATCGCTTTTGGAAATGTTAAATCGTTGCTTTTGGGAAAAATTGCGATCTTCGTTTGCTCGTGGGTGGAAGAACAGTCGATCTGTGTTCGGCGCGTTACTTCGTCGTTGTTCTTTCTATTATAGAATAACGTTACTGCGAAATCTCGAGTGGATGTGGGAGTACAATTACTGAAATTATTATGGGAGAGATGAGTTAACTCGTTGGTGCTAAATTTAATTGATGACGTAATGACTTAGGTGGACACACGATTGTTGTCGTTGAATTTTGACTGGGAATTTTTGTTAATTGAAGTATACGTTTTGCTTTCTTCACATTTTATCTTCACAGTTGACGTAAGTTCGTTGCTTCGCTTAGACGTTGTTAAAGAAAAGAAATTTTCGATTGGATCGTTTCGAAGAATATAAATACGTATAGTTTACATTGACATGATCTGAGATGGTACTAATTTTCTTTATCGTTGTCAAATCGTCAAAATGTATATGTATTCAAATCCAACGTGTTCACGTGGACACGGCTGTTTTCTAAAAAAGTAGAAAGAATGTTTTCATTATATGCATTATAAATGAAAAGAAATTATTTTTGAAAGAGCAAAAGAAACCTTGGCACACCAACAACAAAATTGGTGTCTACGTGAACACTGCTTCCATTTATGAGTCGAGGAGTGACAATAACTTCGATTCTTCTCGTCAAACCATTCGATAAAAAAAAAGAATTATAGATTCGAGCGTTAATCGCTAGTATGTACGAAATTATTCCTTGTTTCGCGTGCCTTCTTAAATTTGTCTAGCAATTGTCTTTCGCTCGTTGCATTCCTTTGCCATTGTTCATTCTTATAAAATCGCAAAGAACAAAGACATCAATCGATGGAAGGAAAAATGATAGCTTCAATTACTTTTCATCGATGTGAAATTATTCGTCCGTGATTTTTCCTCGCTATCGTTGCACGCTTGGCTCTTCTAAGACGTCTATGAAAGACTCTTGGATCTCTCGATGCTTCTTGTTCGATCCTCCGCGAACGATATCGGTCACTCGATAAAAAATGTTTCCTTCGAGAGCCTGCGAGATTCGGAATACGCAATAATGTACGCGGAAAATGTAACGAGTAATTAAATTACGCCGAGCGTTAAATGAAAAGAACGCAAATGAGATTTATATCACGGAGCACGACGTGCATTCACGGGAATTTATTCGTTGGAACACTCGCGTTCCGGGGAAGAATTAAATAAATTTATGAAATAAGCATCCGTGGAAGGAAAGGCAACGTTTCATTAAACGTTGCTAATTATTACGATTTTGCAGAACGCTTTATATGCCACCCACGTTCGTAATGTTATTTCGAAGGCAACGATAAAAGAGACTCGTTCGAACGAACGAACGAACTGCTTTCCACGCGTGACGCGCTTAAAAAAATTACAAACCGTCCCGTTTTGTCCTTTTAAATCGTCCAATAAATTCCGATAAGCATTTTGTTACCACTTTTGCAACCTCGAAATCTCCCGTTCCCAAATTAGGAACTATGTTATATATAATGCAATCGTAATAATAAGATACAAAGTGTAATCCAAATCAATAAATTCGTCACGAACGATTCTCTCTTATTTTTTTGTAATTGTAAAATCTTTTGCTGATCGTAAACGATTTTTCTTCATTTTCCTCGTTTTTCCTCAGCTCTTTATAGACACCTCTAGATTCCAAAATTCAATGTTCTCAGTTATTAAGATCGATCGACCAATCGATCCATCGATCTTCGGCGGGCTCGCGTTCGAATCACGGGGTATCGTTGAGCTCGAAACGGAGCTCGAATCTCTCCGTGAAATCGGTTAACGCCATAAATTACGGCAGAGCCGAAAGAGTGGCAGGACGGGACCAAGAAGCATTAGCATACGAATTCGAGCGGACGCGGTCGGCTCCGATTCGTTATTCCGTCGTTTGTTGTGGGATCGGCGTGCCACTGACACGACCAAGACGAAACGAAACGACGAGACAAGCGGACTGGAGAGAAAGGAAGAGGAGCGCCGGAGATACGACCGAGAGAATGGCTATCTCTCTCTCTCTCTCTCTCTCTCCCTCGGTTTGTCGGTTTCTCTTTGCATTCGACGGAGACGCGGCCACCACAAATAACTCGGCGCTATCTGTAAACTACGGGGGCTTTGTGCCGCCGCCGGAGCTTACGTCGCGGCCACTACGAGCTCTATAATCGTAAAGCGAGCTTTTATATCTTCTTTCTTCTTTCTCTCCTTCTCACTACCTTTCTTTCTTTCTCTCGTCGTTCGCTTCGACCACTCGAGCAGTTCGAAGCGGGGCCCTTCCTCCAATCGAAAAGGTACAAATGAAAGAAAGATTAAAGAATTTCGATGGTCTCGACCAACGTCTCTTCTGGTGTTCGATCAGCATTTCGCGAACGGGCCTCGGTGAAATTTATTCTCCTTTCTTGTTCTAAAAATAGCTTCCACTGAGCGACTGCAGTCCGTTCGCATCCAATATCGATAGCATCGGTTCACAGTTTCATGAAATCGTCCTAAGTTCAACAAATTTCATAAATCAATCGATGATAGTCGTGACTATAGCAAAAAACATTCCGATAAGCACTGAATAAAGTGATTTAACATTCGATAACAAAAAAATGAGATAAAAACGTGCGAGTGTAACGGTCCAAACGAAACGCTGTAAAATGTATATTCTGTCTGCGTTTATGGTTCGGTTAAAACTATTATACAAGAAGGATGTGAGAAGCGCACGAAAGTTGCAGTTTATCATGACAAACGAGAATAGTTGCAAGCAGCTCCATAATTCGAGTAAACGCAGCTTGTCTAGCAGCTCGTTTTCCGTCCGTCGAGGATGCTAACAAGGTCATCGGGCTCGAACGATGCTCGCAGCAGCTCCGAAATTACGCGCGTTGTTAGAAAGCGCAACTCGTTGGTGCGTCGGCGGTCTCGATGATACCGTTTAGCGCGTCTTCGACGCATAGAGCAGTGCGTGGGTTTTACATGCGACTTAGCAGCCGATGGTTATAAGTCACGGGTAAATATTGTGCCGGTAAATAGAGACGTCGTATCCGAAAAGCCTCGGGGGCTTCGACGGTGAGCGCTCGTTTGAAAGGGGTTGCCACGTGTCACTATTTACGCGGAGAAAGACGTCGATGGACCGACAGACGGACGAACGGATGAATCGATGGAAGGATGAAAGGAAGATTCGTCCTTCGAAGCCTTCCAGAGAAGATCGGACATCCTGTTTGACTAACAGTCGGATCCTTTACTATTTCATGTCGATTTTCGATTCCATTTTGCCTTTTGTATGAAAAAACGTCGTTAATTGCTCGAATTTTTACTCGCATTTGGAATTCCAAGTCGCAGGATTTTTGAAGAAAATTTACACGATCTGCCGAAAGTTGCGCGATTTTTCCCGATTCTCTCGCTGCAGATTTTATTTCATCCATCCTGTTTGACTAACAGTCGGATTATTTACTATCTTACGTCGATTTTCGACTCGATTTTATCTGTGGCATGAAAAATCGTCGTCAATTGTCCGATTTTTTTGCTCACATTTGGAACTCAAAGTCGCAGGATTTTTGAGGAAGCTTCACACGATTTTCTCTGATTCTATCGTTCCATCTTTCTCTTGCGTTTGAACCTGTGCCTCTTGGTTATGCGTCGAATGATTGATTCGATGGCAAATCCTGCGTAGTCCTTAACGTACCAAGCGGGGTCAATTGACTCTTTACAAAATTTACTTAAAAATCGTACATTCGTTGTTACTTCTTTCGCTCATTTGACTTTCTCTACATTCTTATTTCGTCTGATTATTCGATTTCTCGCATTTCTTTTTTCTCGTAATTTATTTTTTACCGAAAAGAAATCTTTACCTACCTTACGTACTGCGAGGAGTCAATCGACCCCATACGAACTATACGCTTCTCAAGTGAAGGTTTCACATATCTGAACCTGGTATGTGTGTTTGGTTTCGGCGTGAGGACGAAAAGTTCATTGAAAATAGCCAAAGTTGTTACAAGCCGGGCGCGGATCCGAGCATTGACGAGCAACTCTTTCCCATGAAAACTAGATGCAAACTTACACAATACGTGCCAAATAAACCTGACAAATTTGGAATCAAATTTTGGTTAGCGTCTGACGCAAAAATCAAATGTGTTGTAAAGGGATTGCCATACTTAGAACGGGACGAAACAAACCGGCGTCAATACTCCGAGTGAATTTGTGGTCATAAAGTTAGCCGAACTTTTCATCAACCGTGGGAGAAATAATATAATACAACGGACAATTTTCTCGATACTGCATCTCTGACTGCAAAATTGTTGACAAAAGAGACAATCGAAGACGGATTTGGGAATCTATGATGCATTCTGATTGTACGTCTCGAGTAGACTATCAGAACGCTATCAGAACACGATGGACTGCTTAGTCAGCTCCAGGAGGGAGAAGGCGAGCGATCGAGCGGACTCTTTGCACGCTCGAGGCACGCGTCTCTGTATCCATAGGGCAAATATGCCTTTCTAGTTAGCGCCACGTAAACATCGATGAATCTACGCTCGATGCCGAACGACGCAGGCCGTAGTCGCGTCAAGGGTCGGTTCTTTCCACCCCGTTCTCCAACCCCGGAATGCTAGATGGACAAACACTTCAATAGATCCGATCCCAAATCTGCCTTCGAACGTTCGTTCGAATATCGTATAGCTCTTGCTCGCGAACTAAACTCCTTTTTCCCCTTTGAAGTACGGATCAAAGTCGACTCGATTGCACAATTGCGACACTGAAATCGACGAATCCGCGATAAATTAGAAACTGTATCTTCTTGCAATTTTGTGGTTGAATCAAGTCCATCCGATTATAGTCACGCATCCTCAATTATAATTTCAGTCGTGCGTATTGATGCGATCGATACAGTCTCGACTGCATCCTATATAGTCACTACTTGAAAGTCTTTCTTAAAATCGATGAGCACATTTAATTGCAAGATCAAAAGAATCGAGTACACCTCGCAAAGTCTGCAATTCCTCCTAGTTGGAGAGAGAGAAACTTTGTAGGGCCGAGCAGGAATAATTTTGCTTAATAAGAAAACCCTTTCTCCCAGTCGTTTCTCCTCTCGTTCTTGGAAACGTCCGCCACTTACCGTGCTTCCGTCTCGACGAGATACCGAACGATCGTATTTCCGGCAGGACGACGACAACGACGACACCGACGAGGCCACGGCGAGGCAAACGTTTAAGAAGGGAAGGGAAGGAAGGCGGAAGAGCGCCTCGTTGAAAATGTCGTTCGGTATACGTGAGAACGATAGAAATAAAAAGGACGCGCGAAAGCGAATCGCTTTTCGAAAGGATACGCGAGGATCGGTGGTAAGGACGCGCCCTTAGAGTCGTTACATAAAATAATACCGTCGATTTCGTGCGCGAAGTCGCCGGGAGCAAATATGCCGATCGTTCGACAAAGAGCCAAGGCGCAGGGGGTGCGAAAGAGCGAGCAGGGGTGGTTACGGTTCCGTTTACGATTCGATACGGCGCTTCCTCGTATCCGCGAAAACATTTCCTCCGTATTCTCAGTCAAAGCTCGTACGCGTTCTAGCGAAAGAATAAGAAGAGAGAGAGAGAGAGAGATAACGTTTCACGGAATCAACAACGTGGTATCAAACGCGCACCCAAGCAACCACCGCTTTCTCCTCCCCCTTTCCTTTCCTCCTACCCGAAGAATTCAAAATTCTTCAGTCAAGCTGGCCTCTCAACATCGTGGTTCCTAGATGTCCTCGCTTTCCGGCGTTTCTACGGTCTCGCGAAACCGAAACGTCTTTTTCCAGATTCTGACTCTTCGTCTCGTTCTTCTCTCTGTTTATTTCACCACGTGGCCTCTCTCGTCTGTTCGCTTCTTTTACATGCGCCGTCAATGTTTGCCTTTCTACTTGTTACGATCTCGATCCTCGGCTTGCCTTGTCTTGTCTTGTCTTACCCTTCCATCCCCCCGTGCCTTCCCTTTTCCACTCTTCTTTTCTCTTCTCTTCATGGAAATCGATCGACGCAGCGTTCTCCTTAACAATAGCTCGAAGCTAATCTTAAAACAACACGACGACGCTGCGTCGAACATTTTGTAGTAACGACCACCAATTTACGCAGCGAGGCAGCCGAGCTCCGCATTTTATGACGTGCGTAATATCTGTAATCGCTGCCCGATAATACGCGCGTTATATTATACGATATAAATGTGGGTAATTATTTTCCGCATGGGAAATATCAGAGTATTAAATTTCTCGCAATACCGCGGTCACGGTATCGCTGCGACTTTCAAACGGTTTTGCTAAACTTAATTACACGCAATTTCGATAAGACCAAGTCGATAGAAAGTATCGCGTAGGACGGAATCGGCGAGCAATGCGAAGGTATTTCTACCGTTTTAGAGAACTGTCAGCTGCTTTCCATGTGCAAAGAGCACTTGTAAACTTACGAAAATCGAACGGAAGGTCTCGTTTGAACGGAAGATTCGAGAACGAAGCGCGACCGTACGGAAAAGCGAGCGGATCGTAAATCTTCGAATAATCGACGATACCATACAGAAAAATTGCTAGCGATATCGGACAGTCTGCGTGCGTACTCACGGATAACGTAAGCGCTCGTGTACGAACCAAAGTTACAACAGGAGGTCGGCGTTGGGTGGTAGAAGTGGAATGTCTAGTCTTCAAATGGGAAATCTGGTTCGACTGTGTATCGGCCTTGATAAACGTGTCGTAGGAGAACTGGAAGTGTGGAAGTGGTGAGGGGCGAGAGGAGGAAACGGTTGCTACGTAGGCAGGATGGGTCGTCGCGGTACTATCGCGAGACGTTTCGAAAAATAAATGACGGGGAAAAATATTCTCCGCGATATAGAAACCGATAAAATTCCTTCAGGAAATTGCCTGTGATATTACGATGGCCTCGTGTATTTTCTCTCTTTTTCGTGAGCTTTCCTTCCACCTTCGTGGATTGTCGTCGTCGCCGTCGCCGTCGTCGACTACGAAAGTCTCGCGCGAATCACGAGAGAATACAGAGCAACATTAAGCCGAGAGTTAGTCTTCTACTGCTCGCTGATAGGTGGCGTTATTGTCGTCGTTTTTTGGGTCCTCTTTTCTTCATCATTCTCGTCGTCGTCGTCGTTGTCTTTAAGAGGACCGAACATCTTGTAGCGGAACTAAAAAAACGTCGCTCATCGATTTTATAGTCAGTTCGTTTTGCGAACATCGGCTTTCTTATGGTTATTATTGCGCCTCTAGCGCCATCTATGCGCTTCTCTCGTGCTGTTGCAACATCTCTAACGAAGGATTTAAGATACCGTGTGTACACTGTGGTTATTTCTTTCTGACTATTCGTTTTGATGTCATCACGACTGTAGATGGAAGTACAGCGAGCCTGGCGACCGTGAAAGTATTTCTTAGGTTATAGTCTTTCGATAATTATTGACGTTTAGTCTTATCTGATTTCGGACAATCGACTTCATTTACGACATTTTGTGCACCCTGTAATTGTCGACATTTGTGTTACCATTCGGATAGTCATAACCATAGCGAGACTATCACGAACTATGCATCGAATCCTATCCCATAAAAATTACTGCGGTCTTACGAACAAACGAAAACGTCAAAAGCAACGAAAGAACTAGAACTGAGAAAAACTCGAAGCTCGAATCAGAACGTTTACTAGGGTCGACGTCGCACGGATCGAGAATCGCTTCGATACGAGGCAAGGGCCAAAGGCGTTTCGTTCGAAACACTGGTCGAGAGCCACATAAAGCAGGCATGGGCGAAGTCGAGTCACATCCGGCGCATAAATCTCGCGGAAGGGTTTGCTGTCGGCGGTAACTCGACGCAAGCAGTGGGGGAGGTCGGAATTCGCGTCGGTGGATCGTGACGTCGTCGTGGCACGCACCGACTCGACGTCGAGTCGGAGGACAAGGACAAGTGGTTGTTAATGGTCACGTTAAAGACTATTTTTAATAATTCCACACCAGCGTCGCCGACTTTCATATCGGAGTATTTTACCAGGGTCGATGGACCTGAGCTGAGTACTAGAGATGCCAATCGCCTTTGTATAAACACCGGAGATTAGACTTTTTTAATCGGTAACTGCTAAATGAACTGACCGCGTTGTTCATCTACTAGAAAGCATCGGTAGGATTTCTCTAAACGCATAAACTCTGCTGTTAAATCGTCGTTATTTATTCACAGAATAAATATCCAACAGGTTATTAACGAGTCGCCTAGTGTTTTAAATCTTTCCTACGGACTCCAGGCAGGTGCTGGGCGCGCGCGCGCGTATGGTGCCTCGTGACAACCCCTGTCAAGCGACCCCCACCGCTTGAACGGCTTATACGCGGTTACGCGCTCGCCTATCCCGTTCGCTTCTCTCTACGCTTACCCTCCTGCCTTCCTACTAGTTGCCAGCAGCTAGCAGGCAGGTAGCTAGGTAGCAGACAGCTACGACTGCCGCGATTTACGACGACGGCCACGGCGCCGCTTCCCCTCGACTGCCTGGTTATTACGCGATGATTCAATGTCGACCGTGCTGCGACAACGCGCTTGGACACCTACCTACAATTACGAGACCGTATCTTTTCCAACCCCACTGTCGTCCTACTCGACGGTCCTCCTTCCTCCGAACAACGAGGAGGAACAGGCAAATGTGCTTCGGATCTGCTCGATTTTTGTGGAACTCGAGAATTCCCAATTCGATGCGCTTATCTTGTAACCTCTAGCCAATTGACTGAACAATTGTTTTGAGGTGTGCATAGATTAACAGAGAAGATTACATTTTTGTCGATAACGGGAGGAAGAAGGGAATGAGTGGACCTTATAGCCTTAGGGTTGTATTTGATTTTCATCTTGATCTCATGGAAAGCGTCATTCCCTCGTCGCCTCCGCTAACGATAGTCTCGAAAGCAATAACGTCCGACGGTCCGACGAGTGCGGCTAATAACTACCGTCGTTCGTAGGAACGGCGAGCGTTCCGCGCTGTAATGCATCAACTTGCAGTAATTAAAAGCTGTTTCGTCGCGCGATAATGGCCCGACGCCGGTTACGATCATAGTCGAAGCGCCTCCATAAATTCCCTTTTCCCGGATAGGCGGAATTGCGCGCGCTTTTTGCCACCTCGTGACGTAGGCATGTCGCTTACTTCACGAATTTCCACTTTACGACGGATCGATCGAGATCTCCATCGACGTCGTGATCGCGCCTTTAATCTCTAAGGAGCGAGTAATGTTTTCAACTCGTTATGTCCTTCGTCTATATTTTTATTCTATGCGTGTGGGAGGAGTTGGGGGAGGAGGAGGGGAGGTGAGGGTTAAGGATAGCGGAGCAGGAAGAGCCCGAAGAGGTTGCTGTGTCCTGGTTCGAAACTTAACGGGCGCGTAATTTCTACGATTAATCCTTTCGTCGCGCTGAGAACCGGCCGGGTGTTCTTAATCCAAATGCGAGGAAGACTTCCAGGATTTCACGGGTCCTGTGCGAATTCGCCGGATCATCCCTCGTCCCGGAGTCAACGACGATGCGCAACGAGTTACGGAGATTTATCACGGAGGAGGATCACACGATCGAGGTGGAAGATCAGGGCACGAGTGGTGCTTCGTATCACCGTAACATTGCGGATTCGTTCGTGAGAATGTCGGGGGAAAAATAGAACAAGAAAGTAAGACGGTCCTGAACACACTCAACGTAACGTTCGAGGGAAGGATTGTTCTCTCGTGATAACACATCAACGGAGAAAATAAGACTGGAAAATAAGACGACCTCGAATATCTGTTGGGTGTAACTTTCGAATTAAGAAACGGGGCATCGCGCGTCGGTGCATTTTGATTTTGAAAATCGCAAACAGACGATCCGTGTTAGAAAACGATAGGGTTTATGGGCGTCAGGTAGGAGAGAGTGCCGCTTTTCCAAAGTCGTAGTTAATTGCCTCGAGAGATATCCCCGGTTGTACCGTAATTCACGCATAAATACATGAAATTAGCTCCTCCCTTATTTAGGGGCTCGTTAGACAGATCTACTGTTATTGCTGTGAAACCAAAAGCTAGCCGAAGGGGGAATAACGCCAGACGTAGTAGTAACGTGCCGCGCGAACCTCGCTTCCTAACGATGCGTTCTTTTATTTTCCTCGCGCGCGTTCGCCCACACAATTTCCCGACGTATCGAGTAAAAGGCCAACTTCCCTCTGGATCTCTTCTCGAGCTGACTACTTCCCTGGAAAAATCTTCGTTACGGCAAACAAGTAAACTCGTTTCTGCCCTTTCCCCTCCTCTTCCTACCTCTCTCACTATTCCGAAAATGAGATGCATTTCACGGAAGTAAAGAAATTTCCTCCGTCTCGATGGATTCTTCGTATCGCGAATATCCGCCGATCGAAGGTATCAAAGATAATCGAGTTCACTGGCACGGAATAACGACAAAAAAAACAGCGAGAAAGGATCTTTCTAAAATCCTGATGGCATTCCAGCCAAAAGAGAAGATTTCGTTGGATGATCTTTGCGATCGCGATCGTTGCGTCATCCTCGATTTACCGTCGTAAGTTCGAAGAACCAACTTGTAACGAAAAAATGACGGAAGTCTCTCCTTTTAAAATACAAGGAACCATTAAGGCCTCAAACAGAGCTGATTTCGTCGAGCGTTCCACGGAATCGTGATCAACATCAACGCCGTCAAGCATCTTCTCGCTTGAAGGAGCTAACTTGTCAAGAACAAACTGGCTCGACTGTTTTTCTTGTCTTTGACAGCCAAAAACGAAATTCCTCTTGTTGATCGTAGAATATGGATGTATACACGCAATCGAGGGTCCCACTGCGTTTCTACGGGACTCTAGGGCCTAGAGTCCAGGCCAAGCGATCTTGGTCGTGACATCTGGCGCAAAACGCGGTAGACGTTGACGTGACGCGCAGTTCGAGGGTCATCGTTTCTTCTTCCCGGTGGCGAGTGTACTTCGTGTATTTGTCTACGTTGACAGAGAGAATGAGTGGAAGGTAGGGAAAAAAGAAGCGAGAAACATAGACACACGCGCACAGGGAAAGACTCGTCTCTTTATCCCACGATCAATCGCGTAACACTTGTGTACACAAAACGCTTCAGCCCAAGTCTCCGTCTCGACTCGCCACTGCGATCAACGATCCTTGATTCCCGTAAGGGAGATCGGCCGAGTTTATTTGTCGGCGTTTTTTCGACGAGTCGTGAAACAGCAAAACGAAGTCGTACTCGTAACGATGTCGAGTATCGAGTATCGAGTCGCCAAGCGGACTGTGAAAACGTTCAGATATCGCGTTTACTTTGAAAAATATCCTTTCTTTTTGTTCATTCAACGATAATTTCCTCGTTTCTTTTGTTTTTATTTTGCACTCTCCCCCCTCCTCTCCCTGTATTTTTCTTTACGAAGGAACGTAATAGGTCGAATCTGGACGAGCAATTCGACGAGAACGATAAGGACGATTAGAGTGGAACACGTTAAACGCAAATACGCGATTCGTGAGCTAGCATTAAACCATGCAATCGACGAACCTACGTAGTTACGTTCGTACATAAATACGTGGCTAGATGCGAGCGCGTTAAGATAATGCCGTGGGTGGACAGAGCAAATATCAAACTCGAAGGGAGCAGTGGCGGACATCGTCCGGTTGAAAAAGGTCACGAGCGGATTTTGTCCGAGCGATAATTCGACCCTCTATTTCCTCCCTCTTTCCCCCTCTTTTTCTCACCTACCACAACTTTCTCTTTCCCGCTGTCTATCGTGGCTCCCCTTATTTCCAGTCGCGCGTCCCTTAACGCAGCGTTCGCGGACACGTTCCACTAATTAATAACGATAAGTACGAATGCGTCTACACCGCAAGGGATAAACCCGCGGTTCGCCAGATTCTACCCCATGGGGTAAGCATTCCGACGGTCGAGCTTAGTCGGTAATGCAGAAATGTGCCTTGTCGTGCTTTCTTGCATCACCCCAGCACGCTGGTGTCCTCCGAGCCAATCGCGGGATCGCGTTTGCGCAATGAAAGCGATGATGGACGATCGAGTCTCTTCTTTACGAGGAGAACGTGTATACTTTTCAAGGTGTTTGCATCGATAGGTGTGATTTGTTTAGGTTGGATTATACAAAAAGATTTGTACAATAACGCTTTTCGCAGAAGTTGATAATTTCTACAATTTGGAAGTTGCTAAAGAGACAGGGAAATACGAGGGACGTGAAAGGTTCAACCCCATCGATAATTTTGATCTTTGTCCAGATCGACAAAAATGACGGTGGGTGTTTCTGTCTTTCGCTCTAATTAAAATGGAGGACATGTGGTTACGCCGTTACACCTCATGTTTAGACAAGCATTTTTTTTCAACGAAAACCGATCAATTACCAGACATCGTAGACTTGTAGACTAGACTGCAAGGGCAACGATTCTCGAAGGTGCAACGAGAATCGAAAACCTAAACGAAGCGGGACCGCGTCGCGTCGCACGATCCCGCGCCTCTCGCGCGATTTGCAGGCGAGGATTCCTTCGCCCACGTCGGGAAACTTGGGTAATGATTAATCCACGTTGCGCGCGTCACGCCGGACGACTTGCCGGTAAACCAAGAAACGGCAATCGCGAATGCAGCTCGCACATCCTACGAACGAGAATTCGCAACTACCCTGGAAACAATCCCAGCGACTTTTGATGGCGCTGGATATTAAATTTCGTCCGCGTCTCTCGGTTTTATTGGATTACCGATAACCAGAGCGGCGGCGTGCAGAGAGAGAGAGAGAGAGAGAGACAGCAGAGTGCACGGCACCCTCGTCGTTACTTTCTCTCCCTTTTCTCATCCTCTTTTCTCACTCCATCCTCCAACATAGCCGCTATTTTTCTTCCTCGCTCTTCTACTCTTTCTCTCTCTCTCTCTCTCTCGTGGTCGCGCCTTCTTCTATCCCTCACCTCGCTTCCCTCTATTTTAACAAGTAAGCGTACGTCCACACAGACCGCGAGCATTGGCACGTAACGGCGTGCTTTGTCGAGTGCTTCATCGCGGTGGGGTTTGTTTGTACGAATATTAAATTCATAACGATAAAACCCTTTACGAGCTCGGAGTATTACTCGTTCCTTCCCTAGTCTCGCATACCCCTATCGCTCTGTCCTCATCGTTCGTGAAAACGATACCTACCTACCTACCTACCTACCTACCTACCTACCTAACTGCCCAGCAATCGAATTGCCACCAACGCGAAGAGCAAACACGAGTTATGACCGATCGGCCGCGGTTCGATTTGAAAAGCCGGCCGCTCGCTCGACCCTTTGTCGTCTTTCCCGCGAGTCGAGTTAGCCGAGCACTCGAGCATCGTGTACCTACTTTTACGACCGCGAGTGCTTCGTGGCTGGACGCACGCACGGACGCTGCTGGGGAAGAATCGAGATCTCTCGAGATCGACTCGATGTGCGCTTTCTCGTGAATCCGTGCACGTGACTGTACGAAGGAGAGCTCGGTGGTATCGTTGAGTTGAACCTGATCACTATGGTTAACCTTTTCGTTGCTGTAGATTTGGTCGGCCTTCTCTGGTTCGAAGTTCGCCACTTATTGTCTTCCGCTCTTAATGGAAGCATCAGACGTTTGACTGCCGAGACGTTCCGTTATTTAGGAATTAAAGAGTTATTTTTTGGCATAGATAAAACTTTCAAAAGGGACAACTAACGATTCTAGTTGTTTATCCGACGACTCTTTTTGGTATTGTCAATATGTTCGATATAGTCTGCGAAATAGTCACGATGACATTCACGCTTAAGGAAAGGTCAAGAATTATCCAAGTTTATTTTGAAAATCTGTCGTTGATTTTTGAGACTCACGGTGTCTTCGAGACATTAAAATCACGATTTAGTCATTTTAAATTATTTTAAATATTAGTACTACGAATTGGTCTTTGGTTGGTAAAAGAAGTTCGGTCAAAAGTTGATTCTTACTGTTATTTTTTTAATTCTGAAAGTTCTATTGGGCTAAAAAAACATCCTTTGTATTTGCAATTTTACTACGTGACTATAATCGACCGTGTAGTTATAGTCACGCAAGCGATGCGCTCAATGTGCCGATTTAAGGTCGCAGATACGTTCAGGACGTGAGAAATACAGAAATGAATTTTATCTCTTTACACGTCGATAATTGTTCTACTATTATTGTTCTGATTATTTCACGTTCGATCTCAATCGCGATTGTAATTTTACATCGCGATTTTATAGTCATTAAATCGACACCTCGAAAGGAGCTATCTATCGTCCATTGGTTCGTGTATCGCGCGAACCTGATGGATCGAACGTACACTCGGCTAGAACCGGAGCAAAGCCATTACAACCGTCTCGCGCAAGAGAGTCGTAGAGACGAGAACTCGAACGCGACTATTCTCGTTAGCCTCGTCAGACTAGTCGAGACTAGCTGGCATCACGAACGGCTCGAGAGCGACACAACGGGGCTCCTTTGGGCGTTGAAATTTTTCGAATTAGCGTCGCGCTGCGGGATCCGCTGACCCGTTGAATTACACGCGAGAGAAAAGTAGATATTCCGATGATGAACCAACGGGTAAACAGAAGCGCGTTCGTTTATTGACGCGAGGGAGGCTCGATCGCGGAAAGCCGAAGGCGAAGCGAACGAGAGCCATGGAAGGGAGATAAATAGAGACCGTGAGAGAGAAAAAAGAGGGATGAGATGAACATCGATGTACGAGCGAGTTATCGAGTACTCGGTGATCGCGTTGATAGGTCAGATAGGATCGAGTGCAAAGCAAACCCTACTTATTTGATTGATCGTCGAACCGACGAAGAACCGCGCTTTCGATATCTCTCGAACACCGACCGAACGAGCGTCGATGAATCTGCATTTTCGCGTAATGTGCGATTCAATTTTGTTCGCGCGCAAATTCGCTCTTGTCGTCATTGGCGAAACGAAGAGGAGAAGAGGAAGAAAAAGAATCGAAGTCGTTCAAGGCAGAATTCAAGGCGAGCGCGATCGTCGTCTGTTTATAGTTCGTACTATTTTCAATTTTTTGACATCGTTTAGCAAATTTTCGTCTGAATCGGACATCCACGATCGAGCGTCGTGTATCCTACATGGCTCGTATTACTCGAATCCCTATTGATAGATCAGATAGGATGCAAATCCTACTTAATCGATTGACCGTCGAACCGACGAAGAACCGCGCTTTCGATATCTCTGGAACATCGATGAATCCGCATTTACGAAACGAGGAAGAGAGAAAAAGAGAGAGAAAGAGAGCAGGATCGAAATCGTTCTAGGCGAGATTCAACGCGAGCGCTACCGTCGTCTTTTTACAATTCGAGCGATTTGCGATTTTTGGACGTCGTCGAATGAAAAATCCAGAATCGTGGAATTTTCAGCTCGTCGTGGCCTTTTTCGATCGTACGTCCGTCATGGAGCGTCGTGGATCCGGCGCGGCTCGTTTTGCTCGGAAGATAGCGAAATATTTTTCATTCGGGATACGCGCCGCAGGCAACAATGCTCCTCCTCTCGACTCTCTCCTGCTCGGTATCGTTTATCCATTGGTCCCGTAGTTTTGTCGGTTTCGTGTCTCGATTTACACTCGAAATTCTATTCTCGGATAGGTCGGTCGATCGTTCGTCCGACGATGAACGTTATTTTAACTACGGAGATGGATACAGAGCGATGGAGAAAGAAAGGGGCGAGACTATCGAGCGAGTGGCAGGGGAACTCGGCATTGATTCATGCCGTTCGCGTGCAATACGATTGTTAGCCCTCTCTACGGGATACCGAATGATTTTCCATTGTCGTCGTAAGAGGATACATTGCGTCGCGGTCCTTCAGTAAAATTGGATACTTCGATTTTGTCGTTGTGTTTGTACGGATACATCGATTCTCATCGTTAGGTACGCGGATACCTACCCATTTACGACGTGGAACGGATCTCGAGGAGAGATGGCGCCGATTGTAAGTCGTGGTTAGTCGTTGAACTACTCGATCGTTCGTTGCTCCGTCCCGCCGTTGACCGACGATGACTCGAATTCGACGATAATCGTCCATTCGATGTATCGTTGAACTCTCCTCCTACTCTGGCATCTCTTTCCAATTGATTATAATCGGTCGTAAATGCGCTACGTACCGACGGTCTCACTTGGCATGGAAATGCCAACTTCAATTCGTAGCTCTCGTGCTACGAGTTCGATGAAAACTACCCGAGGTTGTGGACTTGTCGAATGGAAGATCGAGAGTCAACTGAATCTTTCGTTCGATTCGTCGCTAAGTCTCGAAAAACCTCTGGTGCGCAAGAGATAACCGTAATGACGATCGAACAATTCCGGATCCATACGGCCAAGTTCATTTTTCAAAGACTTTTAATCCATAAACTGGTTCCGTTGTCTTCGCAACGACTCCAATTTTAATCGAATAAACACACGTCGACCTGCTTGCCACGAGCACCATGAGATATTGAGAACGAAAACTGTCACACAAGACCCGTCACCTAAAACCCAGACAAATTTTTGATGAAAGAATATAATTAACTTTTGAAGACGAGAAACACATACGCTGCGTTAGCAGGCAAATTTCATCGCCATTCCGAGGCTTTAGCTCGAGCCAGTGCCCAGGCAACGATGGACGGCGCTTTTCGATTTGCTCCCTGCGTCGATCGAGCGAATTCCCATTCCCTTTTATTGTCCCTCTTCCCTTTTCTCTCTCTCTCTCTCTCTCTCTCTCTCCCTATTTAACTCTCTCGCTCCCTTTATGTTCTTTCAGCGCCATCCTATACCGCGAATCAACACTCTTCCCTTCCCTTCGCCCCGTTATAATTGCCGTTAGGTCATTTTTCAATGGTTGTTTCAGCGCGAGGCGACGGCACAACAACAACCCGAACGAAGGACGGACCGATGATTGATGACCTTGCTTTTTCGTCCTTTCATAAATCCAGATTCTTGCTATCGATGCTTCCGTAACGATCGCGATGCGCCTGTGTCGAGAAGCGGCGCACAAGTTACGCGCGTGTGGTATCCCTTGTGCCGCGGTAGGATTAAACCGACCGAAGATTCGCCTTCTAATTAAGAACGATAAGGTTCGACCGAAGGCGATTCTTCTTTCTCGCGCTTATCGAAGGGCTTTTTATGTCTCCGTGAGCTCGTGAGCGAGTGCGTGTCCCATGCACGCAAGAAGCCGGTTGAAACTGACCAGTAAAGAAACAGAGATACCTTTTGCCGTTCCAACATGACGAAAAGATTCCTAAAGGGTTATTTACGACAGGTCGACGCCCACGAGGTTACATCGTCGTTTGCTAGTCGACGGACGACCTCGAGGGCGTTTCCAATTGGATTTTACTAATTAGTTCGATGGATAGCGCTCCTTTATTTCTTTCTTTTTTTTGGCACATGCTTCCTAGAAGAAGGTGTTTAAGTCTACTATTCGAGCTTGGTTCGGTTTCATAGAACATTGTAGAGCGAGGCCTCGTTATAGGACCCAAGGAGGGACACGTCTAAAATTATTCTCCATTTTGAACCGAACAATAATAAATGAAATGAAAATCGTCACGATCGGACACATGCGGATTGTATCAGGACAGAATTGCTCAAACGAGAATAATTTCTCGATGCTTTGTCGAACCATCTCAGATTCGTTTAGTTAAGTTTTAATTGTGATCGATTACCATTGCGTCTAGATCGATACGCCAGTCAGGTCAACTATCATCGGGACTTACCTGGAACAGAAAAGAAAATTCTTGGTTAGTACGAGCGTTATTTTTCGTCGCGAAGGTCGACTCAAGGCTCGAAAGTTATTAATATTTTTTGAATTCAACGAGATCAGCTCAATTCCACGACCATCAGGAATTCTGATCCATCACGAGAGCAAACGTGCAAATTCAGGAAAGGCGATAGAGAAGTTCGATACTAGTTCGAAGGAAAAGGTTCAGATAGACCGCAATGAAATCCAGATGAGTACTATTTCACGGATAAATTCGCCTTTCGCGCGACTGGAGAGGTCCAGCTTCACCAAGAGTCGATGAAACACCAAGACGAGCGGCGCCTTGAGGAGGCGTCGTCGAGCGCCTTGACGCCGACCTGCTTAACGGTTTTACGCCGTTTAATATACGCACGTAGAATTTAATATCCACGGCTCATGGGCGGCGACTCTCATTGTGCGGCAGGACGACGATCGGCTTAAACGCGATCGTTTTACCGGCCGTCATTTTGCCGGGCACCGACGCTACTTTAGCACGCACACGCCGGTAATCGTCCCCCTTTCTCTTCCCTCTCTCTCCCCTTATACGCCCACCTGACCATTGCCGTCGTCACGACGGTAAGTATCACCCCTATACGACCCCGTTCCGCTCCACTAATTTGCATATGCCCTGTCTATTACGCATCCTGGCTTAACCGACGGACTTCCAACCTACCAACATGCGGGTATCTCGAAACTCTGACCTCCCTGTGGGTTCCAACTGCATAATAATCACGACCGCGCTCCTGGACCTTCGCGCGCGTCCGTTTCCACAGGTTTGACGGTCCATCGATCGAATCTACTCGTCCTTCGAGGACGAATCTACCTCAATTGTACGATTAACATCGATCCCTTGAATTCGAGGCACTTTGTGTGCAGACGAGAATTATTAATAGGATCTTCCAGCGAAAGCGCACTGTTCCTTTGGTGCATACCAATTGGTATAGTATCCCGCGCTACGCCTTTGCTTTATTATGGGTAATAAAATGGAAGGAAGACGGAAGCGTTCTGGTTAGAAATGGTCAGGGGACCATTTTCTCCATCCCAGGAAGAAACCAAACTCGCACTCACAGTGGTAAAGGGAAATAAAGTCAGCCAGCTTTTTCGTCAGTCGTAGCTTGAGCTAGCGTTGATAAAATTCAGTCGATTTCATTGTACCAGCGAGAAATAGTCCGTGTACATTCGTGATTTATGTACGCACTATCATAATCTAAATATACATATAACTATCGTGCAAATCAAAGGAAGTTGTCTGCAACGATCAGTTGCCTTCTTAAGGTGACTATTGTGTCGACATTGGGCGTTGATTACTTATAGTCACACCGAGTGTTAAAGCGAATATAGTCGAAGCCGGAAGTATCATTAACTTATCTACGTGCCACGATAATCTTCGCACATGGCCAACGATTTTCTAGTGAAAATAGAAGCGTCGAAGAATAGTCTTCTTGGACGAGTATCGCTTTGGTCGTTCATCCTACTTCGTAATTCGTTGTAAAACGTAAATAGACTTTTCCCGGTACGCCTAGGCGGGGGAAGAGAGCGGGCAAACAGCTAGGTACAACACGACGACGAGGAGCAGCACGAGGGCGACGTAGTTCTCCTACTCTTTATACAAATTGCGTAATTTATATTCGGCAGAAGGGATGACACGACGCGGACACCATCTGATTGCATACACGCTCGGCGTTCCCGTTTCGGTGGTACGTCGGCGTTTTTATCTCTTTGCCGCGTATCTCTCTTTCCCCTCCTCTTCTTTCTTCTCCTCCTCCTCCTCCATCCCTTTTTCGCTTTTCTCCTTCCATCTCGAAGGGAAATACACGGAGATAGCGCTAAAAATATCCGACGTTGCCACGAAACGCTTCTTGATGCCCTTTAACCCGATTGCGAGCCGCGGTCGCGCGAAGTACTCTCCGCGTTCTATCCTCCTCTTCCAACCTCTCCGCTTTCCATCTCGCGTCTCTCGGCCGACTTACGGCCGAATTTCGAGGGCCAACGTGGCGCTTGCTCCGAGTGAAAGCGTGGATCTGCCTACGAACGATGTCCGCGCCGACGGCATCGCCATCACCGCTATGACAAACGTCGAATGAGCTTTCGCGGAGTACAGAACGAGAGCAGGATCAAAGAGAATGCAAATTTTAGATGCCTGTTTTACCTATTTCGTCAGCGACTTTCTTGTTCTTATTGTCCTCGATTTTTTGTGGTTTCATGTCGTATGCGGTGAACGCACGACAGAATCGATGCCTCGATCGTTCGCGAAATGCACCGATCGAACGGGAGACAACGCATTTTCGTCCAATAATGCTTGCAATTGTTGGTATCGACATTTTCTCTGTTGAAGAACCTGGACGTTTTTTTTATTATCCGCAAGATCAAGTTTTCGTTCGAACCAGCGTTCACGAGTATCTCGAGGCAGAGCGTGTTCAACAGAAGCTTCCCGAAGAATTCGGTAATTTTCAGCAGCACTTTTCTCCAAAATGGAGCAGTCAGCTAAAACTTCAAACTTGCCAACATCTTCGGAAAATTTGACGTACGAAGTTTGGAAGCTTGTCGTCAATGCTACTAAATTGGCATCGACATGTAAGTATCAATATGTGCGTAATTGTATTTGTTTGAACAAAATCCGTATTATTAACCGGCACACCTGGTATAAGGAACCCAGCGAAATGGACGTTTCGTCCGAGCTCGTTCTTGACCCTCGTGAAGTCTTCCTTCGTCGTATCATGGGTCACGATCATTTTCGCCAAATTATATAATTCCGCTACCCTTTCTGGGTTTCGTCCTGGCGATAACAACGAGGGACGGACGGACAGACAGCATCGAGGCAAACCGAGACGATAATTTGCATTATTGAAACACTTTTTTGCATTTTTCTTGCGGAGTGATCAAATGTAACGATAGAGACTGGAGATTTGCAGAATTATATGCCGCTCCTCCGACTACGAAGATTCCGTCTTTATGGAAAAATAAATTACAAGGCGTTTCGTTACGACAGCTTTCTCTCGTTTGTGAGATGTTTGCAAGATTAACGAGAGAGAGGAACAAATTAATGAGGTTATCCGCACCGCTGAGATGGGATCTCTTGTGATGGATCGGATTCTTGTATTTATAAGTGCGCTACTCTCAAAGAGCGCGTGTTCCTCGATTTAACATTTACACGCCTTTGATACGACATCGTTTCGACCGATAGTCGCATCAAAGACGAGTATAATACCAGCGTAAATATTATATTTTCATACTTTTCAGGTTGATTACGGAAGGACGAGACTAAAATGCAGAAACGTTTAAAACGGCGATGAAAACGTTTTGTAGATGGAAAAAATTTTACAGGACAAGGATTTATTAATTTGAAGAAACGGAATTTCCCTCGATCGATTTCGCATTTGTCACCGTTATAGCAGCGCGAAGACGTAGTTGTGAACGCGGACACGGAGATTAGCAATTAAAGTAGCAATTTAAAAATGCAGGAAGCCCACGTGTCGTAGAAGCGGATAAAAGTTTGGCAGAGACGCGCACAATGGCGTCAATTATGTAGGAGGTCACGACAGGGGGTCGGAAAAATTCGATAAAACCGGTAGTTTATCATCGAGGCGTTGGCACTAGCGCAAAGTAATTCCGGATAAGGCGTAGGGAAGCGTTTCGAGCGGTAACCCTTCCAGCAGCCCGCTTCCGCGGCCATCTCTCGCGAGGCGCGAAAGGAGCGAGAAAGCTCGATTCAACGCGAGAATCGTGGCGCCTCCGGGCCCGTATCGTAAAGAGAATACTTCTTGCGAATCGGTCGGTGTGCGAGGAAGCGAAGAAGGGGGTGGATAAGGAAGTGGAGAAAGGGGAGAGGCTCGTCGCCTCGAGCGATGACGCGTTTCCTACGTCTCGTTTCTCCTCGTGACCGACTTTAAAATTTTACTTCCTCGCGTATCTCCTTCTATTTTCCCCACCTTTTTTCTCCTTCTCCTTTATTTCTCCGTTTTTATCCACCCTTTTGTTTGCCGCGCGAAACGACCCGTTGGCGCTGCGCGCGCGATAAACGAACATCTTTGTTTCCGCATCCACGTTGGCGTTACCGTAACAACGATACATGTGTTGCGCGCGCGATGGCTCGAAAGCCAGTCGCCAAATCGTTCGTCCAACGTCCGGTGGAAAGTCGTACCGATGTCTGGTCGTAATAAATGAACGTAAAAATAGGATTAAAACACTTTATGCGATCATGAACGGGTAATTTAAGGTAGTACATTTTCTATACTTTATAAGTATAAACGATACGAAGCAGAAACGATGAAGAATGCTGTTTATTAACAGTATGATTAAGCGCATACACACGATTTACTATTGTCACGATTGCAACAATGTTACGTCTTTTGATATGCACCAGTGTTCGCCACTGTGTTGAAGCATAAAAATTGCATCTCGATAAGTGGAAGTACTTTCCAAATTTCTGTGTATTAAAATATCTAGAAAATCTTTCGATGCATGTGGTAAAAACGCGAACACAGCTTGTTCGTCAACAGTGTAACGAATAGTTAGTGACAGATGGATAGTCACGCGCTATAGTACGACCGTACGATTTCTTTAGGTTGAACGACAGACCGAAAACCGTCTTTCTCGAGAAGAACAAGCGTTCTTTCTTATTTCCTCTATTATCCTCGCCTACGTAACTCTCACCCCTTTCTTCATCGAGAAGGGAAGGTTCGTCTTTATTCGACCCGTAAAGTCGATCCATGAATGTGAGTTACGCGACGATAGTTGCGACGAGGACGCGATTCGCGTGCTTTACGAGCATTGGCAATTCTCCATCGTATCGTCGCGAATATCGGCTGGCCGGAAGCGAGAGCGTCGTAAAGCAAAAGGAAAAGGCAAAGGCAAGAAGAAAAAAAGGACTCGGTAGGACGCAGCGCGCGCCCGCCGACGTAATCGCCGGAGTAGTTTCCGTGCGACTATAAAGAGGCCACCGCGACGTTTATACGAGCGATTTCGATCGGCCGCACCGATCGAGCTTTACGAGACGTCAAATTGAAATCGTTAAGGCGCGCCACGACCTTTACGCACCGGAAAACGACTTCAGGAACGCCGATCTTTGCGATTTAATCGGCTGAATGCCAAATGATCTTCGAGGAAATCCCGTTGAAAGACTGCAAGTGACGCTTCCGAAGTACTTACGACATTTTTCAGTGTCTAACGAGCGAAGCGTTACCGTCCTGATCAACTCGTAAATCGACTGTTTCGCAAAGTCGATCGTTTCGTGAAAATTTTTATGAAAAAACGACGAATAGTCTATACCAGGGGTCGGCAACCTTTTTTGACCGCGGGTCAAAATCAACCAAAATGTGGCAAAATGTTCATATTAAAACAGTCTTTTGGTAAATAATAAGACATATTTCATTAAGAAAATAATTACGAACATAGTTGAATGAACTTTATTTATAAGCGTTCTCTTCGATATCAGTGGCTTCTCTGATGTTAAACTTGTGACGTCAGTTTAGTCAAGTCTGATTCATAGTTAGTCGTTTTAAGACAAATACAAGCATTTGAATTTTCGGTAGCTAACCTGTTCCTGTTCTTGCTTAATATAAATTTAATTTTTGAAAATATTTGCTCACATTTGTAAGTTGAACCGAATGTGGACGAAATGGCAAAGTCAATTTTTTTCAAAGATGAAAACTTCGTAGGAAGTGACGCCCAACATGTTGATATCATGAGAAGATGACTATCTTCTGTTTTTTCCAAAACTTTCCGCAATTTCTTGAATTTATCCGTTCATAGCGTTGAACTTTTAAAATCAATCATTTCTAAACTATAAAATCGTCAATCTTTAGATATTGAAAATACTGTAAATTTAAAATATTTTCTTCTATTTCTTGAGGCTGTATTATAAATGTAAACATTTCTTCATGCTTCTTAAAACTTTGAAACCGATTTTCATATTCACTTTTAATGACGAAAATCCAACTTTCGAACATGTTCGGATTGCTTTCTTAGATATTTTCTTTTTCATGTTCCCTTCTTAACAAGAGAAAGAAATGCAATCTTTAGTTTTTATGTCAGTTTCAAATAATATCAATTTCGAAGTAAAAAAAATTTGTTTGTTTCATGTTTATGTTGAATAATTTATTTGTATATATTATTATTTATTTTCGGAATTAAAGTGGGTCACTTGAAATTATCAAATGGGTACTCGGTGACCCGCGGGTCATAGGTTGCCGACCCTTTGTCTATACGTTCATATGCGTGTGTTCGATCGATTTAATTCTTTTCTAAAATCGATGCAGACTTTCCTTAGACGTTATAGTCTTTCCGACCTTGATGAAAATTCAAACATAATTTTACACGAGCTTCGAATCTGCAAAGACGTTACGCAAACTACGGTTATTAAATCGTAATGAACGTCGCAACAAGCAACGTATAAATACGTTCAGAGAGGAACAGTCGACGAATTCACGGCGAACGAATTTGTATTCTCTTTGGACAGTTAAATTTCACGAGTGCGCGCGTCGTGATCGTACTTCATTCGATCTTTATTGTCCCGAGCGACGAGCTTCTGTCGTTATCGCGATCGCGAGACCGGTTCGCGGTTTATAGAAGCTTTATACCGAACATCGCGGAATAGGAAATAAGGGTTGGGATGAGGCGGAGGAGGAAGAGAGAAGAAGGAAGAGGAGGCTGGCGAGCGAAAAAAACGACGTTCCGAGGTGACTTGCGACGAAAAATATCGAGAGCCGCGGAGTAACTTTTACGGGCGATGACATTATTGCTACGCGGACGAACTTTTATGCCGCGAGATCGTAAAGAAAGTACGGAATAAAGGGCACTAATAAACTTTCCTAATGAGAAAGTTACTATGCACGATGACGTGCTTTACGACGCGGTTCCGCGCCAAAAATGTCGTTTCCTCCCTTCGTTCCTGTCGATACTCTCCGCCGCCCGAGTATTTCGTCAGTCTTCTTTGTTCAAGTCGAGATTTTTTTCAAAATTTTCACCTCCTACTCCTCTCATTTTGGTTGTAAACCACCTCTCGTGCATCGTTTTCGTTTGAATCGATTTCGTTTTACGCGAGTTCCTTCTCTCTCTCTTTCTTTCTCCTTCTCTATTCATCTCTTTCTCTCTTTCACTCTTTCATCACTCGAAAACGTACCGGCAGCCTTTTTTATTTTCCTATACTGTCTTATATTCATTTTCACTCTTTCGCAAAATACATCGACTTCGCTTCGTCATCTCGGGCTAACGTAATAAATCGGTGTTTCATGTTTGCCCATGACGAGAATTTCTCACTTTCGTTTCGAACATTATATCGAAACAATTTAAGCGCAATTCGTTGGCGAACGCAAACTTGGCTGTCTTTCCTCGGGAAAAAATCACCCGAAGGACACAGTTAGAGGAGAATTCCTAACGAAAAAGATTTCCAAGTCGATGCAATATCAAGCCGTTTTAGTAGCGCCGGTAAGCGAAACAGTTCTCGAAACACTCGTACCGTGAAATTTATCGTGGCTCTCAACCTCGGGGAGCAGCCACGTTTCGCAAGAAATCCTGCGCCCTTGGTCGCTCCGTCGACTGTGCGCCATTGCCCGTTTCAATTTATCCATCGCGATAAAGTATATGACGAGAGTTCCGTTTTTCCGTGGAATCTCTTCTATCCATCGAGTATTGGATCTTTCTCGATTGTACGGGCGCGAAACGACGAAATCGAAGATTCTTAAAGTCGGTAGAGCGATCTCGATGCTTCGGGCCTACGATAAGCGGAAGGCGACAGACACGACGCCGAAGGAAGGAAGGAAGGGTGGATCGTTATGGCGGTTGTTAGGTGAATCCTCGTGTTACAGGGTGGCATCGACTTCGGTAGCCAAGTAAGGGCACTAACGCTTCTATCGCGCGTGGTAACTTCGCCGAAGGCTGCGGAGTCATAATGAACAATTAATATGCAAACAGCGATTACTTAATTCCAAGTTAGACGGCAAATTCTGATAGGCTATTCCCCCACACTGGAATCGAGTTTCGGAACGATCCCTTATCCTTTTTTTGTTTGACTCCTTTACTTCGCAAACTGCACCTATCGACTGATCTATGGTCTTCTTCTCTTTCTCTTTTCCTTTTCCTTTCTCGTATTGTTTCTGCTTTCTCTTCTTTTGCTCAGAGTCGGTCGATAGGTTAGTCCAGGGAAAAAGAACTGGAATTACGTGTCGCACTAGGTGTCGTTTCAAACTTATTAGCCCTGGTCTCCACGGAACTTGGGACCGACGAGTTAGCGACACGCGCGAGAAGGAAAAACGCGATATGCAAACGCGTACAAACTGCAATCGTGTCGAGGGAGTGACTGGCTTCGATATCGCCTCGCGACGGCTCGAAGTCGGCTTAAGAGACCGAGTTCGAGTGCCTTTAGTCACGTCTGACCTTAAAAGTGCGCGTGTATAGTCTTCCATTATCGCCACTGAGAGTGGGCTGTCGAAGTGGTATATCGAGATGCCTTTGTGCGCACGAAGAGTAGCATAAGCTTCACCGATTCGAATCTGAACAGAATCTTTGTGGATCCCTTCCTAAAATCCGAATCGAAATCATCGATGTAGCGATTTCTGGGAACGCTGTAACCCAATTTCCCAGTGTTGAACGTCTAGTACCCAAGCAGCGAATAAACTATCAACTTAATACGTCGACTCCATTCCAGACCTTCTTACCGACTTGGATGATTTTTGTTCATCGGCTTACTGTTCGACGGATCTTGCAAAGAACTGTGTCAGACTATCAAAGAATTGACACGTGACCGAAACTCGTCAAGGTCAGTCTAAAGTCTGGACTCGAATCGGTGTAACTTCGAGTAACTATCGCTGCTTTTCAAATTCCCAAAGACTTGTCGAAAATGTCACGACGCACGCTGGTAGATCGATTTGTGCAATATCCGCGGCACGAGCCGCTAACCCTCGTTGAAAGGGTCGCGACAGGGGCTCTTGCGCCGAAGAGCTCGACCTAGGTGCTGTTAGTATATTCATGAGGAATTGCTTCTTATCGTTGCCCGAGTCCCGCTTCTATCCTGGCCTATCTTGCAGCATCACACGCGTGTAGCTGTGGATGCGTTGTGCTGTAGAGGTTCTTACCTCCCCCTCCCCCCTGTGCTCTTCAGGCAAAAATGTAATTAGCCCCTGAACGAGGACGATGCTGATTAACTATGCAAGAGATACGAGATGAATCGAGCGTGAAATTGGCACGATTGTTTCCGCCTGGAGTATCACGCCGAGATTGATGCGGAAGGAAGGACGAGGGTTGCGAGGTAGAGTGAAAGGGAAAGGACCAAAAGCGACAGTCGCTCGACGAAAGCAAGGGTCTGTACGAAATACACTTTTCCTGACGTAAACTACGGATGAATTATTAGTCGTTGTGAGAAACAACCAATCGGAATCGATATGGAACGCTTTTGTGCCGATTTGCTGCTTCGCTTATCGCGATTACGGAATTTGGTCTCTGTATGATCTCTGATCGCGAGACTTTCTTTAGGCTGCTTTACTTTGCTTATGAACTATACTGCTGTTTGAAATATTCAAGCTCTTCTAAGAATCGGATGGACGTTTCAACCGGTTTTCTAGCAAAATCGAGACGTTTTATTTGCTAAATATTCTTTATTCTATTGTACATTATGATTACTCGATCTCTTTCACCTGTTAGCCAGGCGTATAAATACGTCCCGCTCGGTTAACAGGTTAAGGTTCGTTCTGTGGTCCGGTAACTTTTCATTCTGTTATCGCGATAGTTTGACGAAAAGTTTAACTCGCTCGCGATGTCGTCATTGGATGATTACTTTACCCGAGGGTGGTGAACATCGCCATTTGCTGCTTTGAAATTAGTGGTCTCTTTCCGAACCGTGAATTTCGAATTTCTAAAAAAGGTACCCTCACTTTCCAAGAATCTCTCTTTTGTGGGCGATAAGTGCCCGGAACGCTCAGTCAGTCAGTGGTCACATGGTGGGCTTTTCCTGGTGGTGGCTATGCTTGACCAGACTGATTAACCGAGGCCTCTTTATTGCCAGGATGTGAGAGCGTTCGATAAAGGAAAGGACATTTCTTAGCGGACTGCCGAGCAGTCTGGAGCTAGCAATAGCCGAAGGTTATCCTTCAGCAGATTCCAAAGTATATTGAACATTATTTAATGAAGTATCACACGGTCGGAAGTTCCTTTCATACTCTTTACACTTTAGAAGACGTTAGTTCGATTGGACGACGAAGTTAGTGCCTCAATCATAGTTTGGTAGACGTCCTCCATAGTTCGAATCCGAACTCGTCACATTCGCGCTATCGTTTTACGAGAAGTTCGATCTGATCGTAACTTTTATCGAAAGATCATACATACGCGGAAAGAGTCGCGTACTCGCGTTATTACGCGCCGTAACGCGACGAACAATAAACACGTCCCTCGTGTTAGCAAGGCTAACCTCGATTCTCGGGGGAATTTCGAGAAAAGGCGTTCGACGCGTTAGGATTTTACGCGCGATAAAGCATGGAATAAAAAGAAGAGGAAAAAGGAGAGGAATAAACAGGAGAACGTCGGGCGATAAATCTCCGGGTGGATAGAAAGATGGAGGTTCTCGAGATGCCTCGAAGTCGGCGTCGTCGTCCATTCGCGCGCCCCCGAAGATCATTCGTCCTGGCGCGGAGGGGCGAAAACGAACTCGATGGTCTCGCGGGTGGGGGGGATAGCATCACGGTAGCTCGTTGCAGGCGTAATTTAGGAAAATTGGAAACAACCCTTCCAACGCTGCAGCCGAAGTTGGCTCGCTCGGGGGAGGATTTTGAGGAGGCGATCTCGAGATACTTCGTATGGAAGGCTTTAATAGCCAATCTGGGTGGGGGTCGACGTAACGATCTTTTATAGAGGCGACACATCGAAGGGCGCGCCACTATGCGCGCGCGCTTTAATTCGAGGGAAACACTCCCGTCCCTACCGTAAGTGAATTATTCCATCAGGATACCTTCGAAGATGAAAGTTTTACCCTTCGACGTGCGAATTCTTTGACTCCTTCCAAACAGGCAACGCGCCATACGAGCCTCCTTTCCGGTTCTTCTTTCGATTCTGGGAATTATTCTCGCGCGGATGACTGCGAATTTACGAGCGTACGCGCTTGCATCGAACGGAACGATATCATCTCGTCTTCCTTACCGGATCCCCATCTTCTTTTCATGGAATCGCGTGGAATTGTATGGAATTGTTTCTTCCATCGTTGCCAGTCGAAGCTCGAAAACGACCGATGAAATTACGTATCCGCGTATCCTTACGTACACGTAAAACGTCCTACAAAAATTCTTATATCCTGTCCAATTCCAGCTGGAGTAGGAGCCATAACCAATGGATTCAACGATATTTCGATCTAGATCAGGCAAAATAGATATATCGAACCGTATCTGGTAGCACGAGAAACGTTGCGCAATTTCGCAAATATTCGGAAGGAAATCTTCGAAGGATTGGTCCGACTCTCGAATCTCGTTGCGATCGTGGCCCTCTCGTGTCGGTCGTGTCGGTGTCTTGCTGTTGCTCCCTTCGCCAGGCCGTCGATGCCTCCGGGCGAGATGTTCCGAGTCGTCAAGCACGCCGGTAAGCGTCGCAGGCTTGCTTCGAGCTGCCTCGCGAAATCGGGACAAGCGATGCGTGAAATAGACGCGAGGAGAAGCTCCGAAGACGAGGAGGGAGAAGAAAAAGAGGGGCGACACCCCAAAGTCAGATGCGCCACGCGGATGGCAATTATTAGCGGTGCCGATTTCGGTCGCGACTACGCGGCTCCTTCCAACGGTGGCTGGAGGCGTAAGAAGACGGTGGTCTTCTCGTTTCCATGTCTCTCCATTTGTCTGGAAACGTGTTCAATTGCCGTGCAAAGGGATCGATTAATTTTACTGACTTCAAAATTTATGTTGATGACTTCGAGACGCCTTTGATATGCCGCATGAAACTTGTATTACCGTATTACTTGGTAAATTAATTTCTTTATGGGCCTTTTAGGGATGAAATGCTCTAAAACCCGGATTAAATGCAAATCACAGACTGGTTGAAAGGGTGTATTTGTTAGAAACCGAATGAATAGCAAAGCAAGTCTCCGTTATCCGATCACTGGTTTCAATTCGATCGAAAATTGTTCGAGTCTTTACCGATGATTTTTAACTTCGGCAAATTTAACGTATCGACGAAGCGACTCGTGAGCGAGTAATAAGAAATGATGTTGATTAAAATGATCACTCTTTATCGGAATTAACATCGTAAGAGTACTTCGAGTACTTTTTTTGGTATCTCCTTAATCTTATACCCGGAGCTACCCTAAGTACGTATAGTCTTAACAACATCCCTTGTCTCCAACGCGATGTAATATCGCACGAAGGGTTGCACCCTTGCGAAGATAAAACGATTCGATAATACATCCGATCCTCGTTGGATTAACGATACATCTGAGTACCTCAAAATCTGTCAATATGTTTGAGAATCTGTCCGGGCGTGAGGCGTTTGTGTCGTTCGTGGTTGCGATTGTCCCACCACTTCTTCTCGCGTGTTATCTGTGTGTAGTCGCTGCCTTAATTTCTGGCTCTAATGAGCTAATGTATTTAATGTTTCTGGAATTTAATAAAAAGTTTGATACTTGTTAAGTGCGCTATTCGGTTATTCTTGTTAGCAATGTTCCCAGTTAAATCTAGGCGAATTCGGTATTTATCACGACCGCTCTCAATCGTGCTAAGACTGCTCACGAGTTTTCTCGTGTTGCACGTCCCGTCTGTTACGAAAGGATCACGAAATAATGAAAAACGAAGCGAATCAAGGTACATATATAAATTTTGAATGGTTCCTTTTCACAGAGAAAAATATTTCACACAATATCATACTTTTAAAAAGCATTAAAAACTTTGGTGAAATTTACTTTTAAATAAAATTTTATAATAATTATTATCAGACAATTTTCTTCAGTAATGCCTAGAATGCGTCTTATTATACAATTTCTGAAAGTTTCACAAAAATTGCTTCACAATTAACAATGTTATGATGATTTTAGAACGTACAAGTTTGCTCAAAAACGTACGGTTCCAGACGTAAATCTTACGAATATTTCTTTACGGTCCTTAATGTGTTAACCTCATAATCGCAGCTAGCCTTAATAATATTCCTTGTCTCCAACGCGACGTAATATCGCACAAAGGGTAGCTACCTTACGAAGGCGAAACGATCCGATGATACGTTCGAGCAAGTCAAAATCCGTCAATACGTTCGAGAAGTCTTGGCTACGAAGGGCAAGTTGTACTTGGAAGACTGATCAAATTGCAAACGTCGTACGGAAAGACAAAAGAAAAGACGACACAAAACCACCGATAATCGACGATCAAGTGAGAACACGCCTCTGTCAGGTTCCTCGTAGGATTAATCAAGGACAGGAGCGCCTTTGGTAAGCGTAGTCTAAGGACGACGGTATCGCCATGTCCTTTGGTCGGCTATGCGTGCGTCTCTTGAGAAACTGGCGCGTTCGTTCCCCTGTCCCTCGCTCTCCTCGGCCCTGACCTAATCCCGTCGACTTAACCGCTCGACTTTACGTATCCCGTGGAATTAGGGGATAAAGATTATTAAGTGACGGGTCGAAGGGATCTCTCGAAACGGAAGGACAGCCGGAAAATCCCGAAATCTCGCGACTCGACGTCCCGTGAGATTTCGTCGTTACGGCTTCAAAACCCCTCGTGCGACCGAACCGAGAAGAAAGTTTCTTCGCCCTCCTCCACCAGAGCAACTGGGATGCTATGATTGTTCCTAGAAGACTACTCCTTGCGAATCCACCATATTTAAGACAGAAATGTTTCGTTTTCATCACTTTTTCGTTACCAAAGGCGACTACGATCCTTCGTCATCGAATCATCTTCGAATATTATTCGACCAATAAGAATTAGACCATCGCGTTTTTGGCTACAAATTTTTGGATGCTACTTAAAGACCTGTCAGAGACTATCGAGAATTACACTGTGTTCTTCCTAGTTTTGTAGCGAATCTCGTTCAAAATCAACATCGATAAAGGAGAAAATAGGCTTTCGCGTGTTTGAGCCGTAACGCATCGAGAACCCATGGTCGAGCGACGTTCGAAACGGCAACCTTCTTTTGTCGAAATTGGTAACCGCATTCAGAAAGTTATGTCGAATTACACGGCACGGGAGGACGTCGATGAAAGTTATCGCGGTTCCAGCGCGATGGTGGGGGCGAAAGTTAGTACGTGAGAGCCAGACGGCCGGTGCCTGTGTCGTCGCGTCGGGTAATCGTCCGGTGATCACGGTAATCGCGTAACCGTTGGACCGAAGCTCGAACTACGCTAGCCAAACAAGTTTGATCGCCGTAGGAGTCGCACCTACTACACACCAGCCTTCAGGTAACTTAAGGAGAGCCGCTAACGGGAAAAGAATCGGGTCAGCTAGTTCGACCCTCTCCGATTCAGCTTCGCTTTATTGGCTGCCAGATCGAACACGCTACGGATTAGCCAGAAATAATTAGCGAGTACCCAACTCGATTCTTACTTGAGTTAAACCTAGAGAATCGCTTAAAATGCTCTGAAGAAAAAATAACGCCTAATTTAACAAGTGTTGTCTAGTAGCAGTCATATCCGGATGGTAGACTTAACAGTTTCTCTTGAATTCGTCGGAGGTGTTCAGAAGGCATCGGCTAAACGTTTACTTGACTGAATAGGAACACATCAGCCGATGAAAGTTTTACGATATCGTCGAAATCTCTAGAGGGCATTATCGTCTTAAGTCGCGTAGCGCTACCACGACGTGGTAGCATGGATGGGTCCCGTTGCTACGTTGGCACGAATTTTTCTCGAATTAATATCATCATCGAGCGAATCGCCAGGCTGGCAGCCAAGCAAGCGAGAAGCAGCCAGGCAGGCAGACAGGTAGAGCACGACCCTACCTGCAACTTAGCTCTTAGCGTGGAGATGCGCCTCTTAAGAAACGACTCGAGAGTGCATCGAGGGAGAAACGGGTTGAGAGAGCACACTAGAGAAAGAGAGAGAGAGAAAACTCGTAAGAGAAACGCAAGCGAGAGAGGAAGAAAGGTGCCGGAAGGTGCTAGGAAACTGGTAAACTTTCGAGGAACATAACCGTTACCGTAAAGAAATGACGAAGCAGCACTCTGCGCTCCCGAATTACAAGTAAATTCGTCCCTCGCTTGTCTACCGTCCTTTCAGTCTATCGGAGAAATATAATGTTGTTACAAATTATAGGATTGGATCTTTCTCCTGGAGCAACCTTATCGATCCAGTCGACTGACAAATGCAGCTTTCAAAAGCTGTCCCTGAAAAACGTTGCTCAAAATTTTCCCTCTGGTGCGCAGTCCAACATTGGATGCCCGATCATCGGGACAACTGTTCGAACATGGTCAAATTGGCTGAATACGTTTTTCAAGAACATCCTACCCTAAACCCATGCATCTCCGTCCAATCGTGGCCTCCGTTAACAGCCGCAAAGTATCCGAGCTTCGTTCAGCCACGCTAATTCAATAACATCCTCCAATGTATTATATTAAGCGAATCGTATCGACCAAGTTGGACTTGGTCATGGTATGACAGGGGGAGAAGAAGAAAGGCCGAGTGAATGAGGGGGCGAAGGGAAAATGGAAGGACGTATTCGTGCTTTAATATAATCGGGTAACGTCTCCTTACTCCAATATCTCCAGTCGAAATAGATTTCCCTTACTCTCTTCTCTCTTTCCATAGAAATTCCATCACCCACACATATGAGATAATTCGTCGTTCGCACACTCGCAGCTGGGGAGTATCGCGCTTGCGGAACGTTTTGGATCTTTTATTCGATTAAGTTCGTCTGATACTCCGTCCTTCCACCCTCTTCTGCTCCTTTTTACTTTCATCCGCTCTCTATTCTTGCGGCTCTTGACTCTCCGTTCTAATTCCCAACGCCTCGAATGTCGATTAATCGGGCGTCGATGCGTCTCGGAAAGATCATCCATTCGAGAGCTTCCGCGTCTCTACTCTCACCAGCACTGAGCCGAACGGAGCCCGTTCATTAGGATCTCCGTGTCGTAGAACGGAACGATGAATATTCTTAACTCGATTACCACTACGACATCGAGGGTAATACCGTCTACATTCGAATATTTCGTGGTCTTCCGAGTGATATGCCGCGGCTTTCGACGATTAACCGATCGATTCCGCACTCGTGATCGCGTTTACTGCTTACAAGTGGCGCGAGGATAACGATTATTCGCACGTGAGCGATTACAGCGACGTGTACAAGCGCTTTATGCTACGAGGAAGCGTCTAAGAGGCTATAGTTCCCCCTTTTAAGTCGTAGCTGTTCCGTAATAGACGACGCGAAGAATGAATTAGATGAAATTTAATTCGAACGAATTTTTCTTCGTGTTAGTGTACCGCGTAAAATCTATTTTCCTGTTTTTCCTCGAGTTCTTTGAATTAGTTCATTTTTATTATCCTTGCTTCGTTCTTCGGACGCCTAAGGCACGCAAATGCAGAGAAATCTTGCGTCGTCAGATCGTTAAAGTCATCCGATATTTAAAAATGAAGGAATTCGCAAAGGAGAAGGAAACGTCGCGGGTGAATCGAGCGCGAGTCTGCGACGGAGGATCGTTTCGTGTATCGAGGTTCGCACTGAAAGAGAACAGCGTTTGTCGTCACAGGGAAAAGCGTTCTTCGATTCTCCGTGTTGCGCCACTTTCGATAAAATCTTGCACAATGAATTTGTATAAGCGTACGTGATACGTACGTACGTATACATCTAGGTCGAGCCTCGGAAAACGTTTTACGAAACATATTGAGAGAAATTCGATACCCCTTTCCGCTTGGAATATAAAATGCGACCGCGCATAAAATATTTCTACGGTAGCACGAAGCGCTTTACTGGTTCCGCGATCCTGCACCGCGACATACCATTCGAATCGATCAATTAAAACCACATCTCGTAACTCGAATTTTCACGGAGACGCGAAAATATTGAAACGAAAAGGGACGCATTACGCACGCGCAGCTCAACGAGACCTTTAAAATTCTACCGATCGAATCGTTTCACGCTCTACAAACGCATAATGATACGAAGTACACTGTAATCCCCACGTTGACACGTCTCCAGCGCCCGAAATGCCTCCCTTCTCGAGTGTTAAGATGCAAAGAATTTTTCTTCAGATTTATTTTTATCCCGGTAGCCAACGACGTAGCAGAGTCCAATGGCGATAACGCGAACTAAAAGTCGACGACACCACGGAGACGTCGGTGTTCGCCACCTCGAGAAACGGAACCCGAGACGGTCGCTCGATCCAAATGCGATTCCAAGCTTTTTCAACTCGAACTCGAATGACCAGACGTTCCTAACCGAGAAAAGGTCGAACGACGATACGATTGAAACGCGATTCTTGAACCGTGGTCTGAAAACTATATCGATGCAAGGACGACCCTTGGATTCAAGGTGGCGAATAGCGTCCAAGAAACTTTCGGAAGTTCAAGTAACCCCATATAACGTGAAAGTTAGGTTCCAAGAATTAAAAAACATCCTGTTATATTTTCATAATCGAGATAAAAGTATACTATTAAAGCAATTATTTTACAAATTAATAAATATTAATAGAATTAAACAATGTTTTCTTCCTCATCGCTAATCACCATTAGCCTAGGGGCAGGAGTTGGAAAACGCGACGTTACGTTCGAGCGCTCAGGCATCGCGTTATTATAAGTTCTTTTTTTAACACGTTGAGTGCCACGCGAATTTATAAGGAAATCCCCGTCAGGCCACGCGCGCTGTTTAGTTCGCGTTAG
>JAITYT010000114.1:1013146-1045904 GCA_025433975.1 Liostenogaster flavolineata
AGAACCGACGTGCTTTTATTCACGCGCAGCAACCCAGGATATCACCTCTCGGATTTGGGTCAGTGGAAATCGCATCCTCGTCTTATCCAAGGCGCACGTACCTATCTACCGTTTCCTTTGGCACAGACCCATCGATTCCAGGAGGAAAAGAGACGACTCGAACGAGCTCGGTCGGTTTCTGCTAACGGCGTGATCCACGAGCGTGAAATTGAATTGCCTTATTGTCGATAAACGTTGAACAATCGGACTTATAGCGGAGTAAGACGCGCACAACGGACGCGAAGCATCGTCGAGGGAGAGCAGAAACCGGTAGATAGCTGCTGATGCCACGAAGACCGAGGTTCGAGCTACCACTAGCGAACTAGGCTATTACGATGCCGCTGTTGTAGTAGTCGCAGTAGCCTTCTTCCTTTGGAATTTCCCGCACGCTGAGTTAAGCGACTGAATACGCCGCTACCTATCCTACTCCACGTCGAATCAATGGATATAGGTAGGACGTCTCGTGCGGATACCTTGAATAACGCGTTTGCTCGATTTCGCGTCAAATCGTGCGTGTCTTTGTCCCGCGTCCTTTGATCTTTCTTTTCGCGTTCTCTCGTGCGCGTAATCTCCGAGACGCCTCTGTCGGGGTAAAAACTTATCCTTTTAATCTGAAAGTTCTCTTTCTTGTTATCTCGATTTGCAATCAATCATCTGAACATACTCGATCCGAAGACGAATAAGTTCGAGGATATCGTATCGATTAATCAGGTGGTAGAAATAATTTTTGTACAGTATCGAAGGTAGCGCAGACCAATTGCAGAACCGGTGTATTTATCATTGTACGTTTGTATATACTTTATTCCTTTGAATTCCCTGAGAGTTGTAGGAAATGTTCATATCACAATTACATTTATTTATATACCTATACGATTTCCTATACCTTACTTTAACTTATACCCTAACTTACCTCGCTCGAAAATTATGGAACTTCGCGAGTGTCCTATCATCGATTCTCAACAACTTAATTAGGAATTAATTGTTTAAATCAAGACCAAAGAAAACCTCTGTGAGATCGATAAGGCATGGTTATCGATCGAACTTGGAACAAACACCTCGTGAAATCCATCGAACGCGTACAAAAGGTCGACCACTATCAACGAAACGCGAGCCACTCGACGGAATGACGATGTTTAGGTGCTTGGTAACTTCGTTCGCGCGCAATTAAATCGCGAAATCGTATCGCGAGCGAAGAGCGCGATTCAATTTACGATGAGAGCGCGTGTGCTTTCTCTCGCGAGGATAATAGACGGCAGACGACTATCACGAATCAATTAACCGTAGTTGACGCAGCGAAACCAAAGCGTCATTATCGAAACGGGCTAATGTGACGTCGGTGCTTTTGCGACGATCGATTTACTGGACTGCGTCGTTGTGAAAATCACATCGAGTAAATAACGAACGATGTCGATGCCAGTGTCGGCAATGTCAAACACGCCTCTGATTTCTCCACCACGATTCAGACATGTTGCTTTTCCTTCGAATTGGGCGGACAGGCGAACGATAACTGCGATTCTCGATCGATGCGCCGTGATTTCACTTCCTACGCCTCTCGACTGTTACACCGTCAAATTGTTTCAATCGCGAGTCTGTACATGGTTGCTGGAAGTTCACTGGACCAGAGGCCAAAGGATTAAGAAAACAAGGGTGCATCGATTGCGTATACGATCGATTACATCGAGTTTGTTCTAGAAATCGGATGAAAGGGATACATATCAGAAATGTACCACGATGTAGTAGAAATTACGAGTGTTATTTTACGAGTGCTTGGTTAGATAGGTCGGTGAAATACCGATGGCATCCTTAATCCAAGAAGTTACCTTAGATTCGATTAATTTTCTATAACTAAGTTTGGTTCAATTTTTGCAATTTTTTTAGCCACTTTTAGACAAATTAAAATTACTTTTAGCCAAAATAAAGATTGTGACCATTTCTTCCTTTTTATTCTCAATTGCGAGACGCACAATTTTTTCGACTATTTTGAAGCAATGGGAGGAAACTATTAAATTCATGGAAAGCCGATAACGCTTGGAAAAGTCTTCGAATGAGCAGAGGAAAAAACTGACAAGTTCGTTCCCATGGACAATTAACGTCTACGTAAGACAAGGAACGCAGGATTCGCGATTCGATGGAGGGAAATAGGACGGAAGGGAGATTTTCTTGCACGTTTTACAGGCGTGAGTTTTCTGCCTCGTAACGCCATCTGCTGAAGTCCAGGCCGTATAGAGTGCGGTGACAGATTTATCGTTTCAACGCCCACAAAAGTACCGCGTAGACCTTCGAAAATCACCGTGCGCCTCGCAACCGCTCTCGAATTTACAAGGATCAAAGTAAATTTTCACGCGAGCCTCCAGGATAAAGCAACCATGTTCGACGAAAGACGGATGCTAAAATGATTTTTCAAACTTCCTAAACGCAACATCGATTTTTCTCGATTCAAAGTACAAAAAGTACAAGTACAAGCTACAAACCACTACACACTACTTTGACTAAGTTCAAAGTACACATTTTTTTTTCGACAAGAAGTACTTGCTTTTCGGAGATGTTTGGGGACAATATAGCTGGAGACATCGTCGACTTTCTTTCCAAGTAGAATTTTTATTAATTATTAGAAATATTTCGAGTGGCATTCGGAAGACCGAAAAGTAACGTCCTATTTGCGCATATCAACGTTCGTTTAGTACTAAACAGTTGATTGCGTAAGCCGAAGAGGTGCAAAATATCGTCCAATAATCATTAATAACGAGGAAACTATTTGTCTTAATTTAACGAGAAAATAAGACATTACTCTCCGGTCCTCTTAATATTAAAGCTTATGTTCGTGCGTACTTTGTCTTTCGGTGCTAACGATAATTTGCGAGGAGGGAAAATAAACACTGAAACGTATTACGTTTAAAACGCGTACAACCGCAAGTTTATAAGAAAATATCGGTGTTATGCGTGATGGTGGAAAAATATGAGAAACGAGTTAAATGCACCTCGACTAAAAAGTTGAAATTTTAACATTTACGCTGGAAGTTCAAGCGGGAGGTATGACGTGCGTGGTTGGAATAATTGTGTCTTCCTCGACGGTCAAAGCTAATTTAAGAGAATCAAAATACGACATAATAGATCGAGGGAATCAAGCAAATTAATCTGGATCAACTAGCTCGTCATTTTTCGAATCCTTCTGGGAAAAACAAAACGACTCTACAGTAAAATTTTCTTTCTTGTTATTGAAAAAATATCTGTAAACGGATTCGTGAAGAACGCTCGTCTTCCCTTATTCGAACGGCTAAACTACATCAATTTTTAATAAGATCGATATAATTCCATTTACGAAACTACTTTCTTCGAGAGCCGATTGTACATCCAGCAGCACGAGAATAAAATCCAATTAATATAATTAATAAAGAGTCACTTTTAGCTGTTCCGTAATCTTTCGCGGTTTGTAACTTTCTTAAGTCGAACGACTGACGAATTAAAATTAAATACGAAATAGAATTAAATGAGGCAGGTTCTCGTTATAACGAGATTCTAATTTGGCAGATAACGTATCGGTTAATTATAGAAGCGAAGATTGATTTAAATGAAATATTAAATAACGTATTAACTGCTCACGTATTTTACGCAGAGATATGTTCGGGAATAACGCGAACAGAAGTAACAAGTTGCAGCATTCGCACTATTAATAATAATAAAAATAAGAAAAGAGAGAAAGAAGAAGACTTAAAATCCTGGAAAAACAGCTGTATACTTAACAGTATGCCCAGAAGCTAACCACATTCAGGCGTCACGACGTACAAAGTAGGAACTTAAAGCACGAAAGAATTTGGCCAAGGATTCGCACGAAACAATGGTAGAAACGCAACGACGTACTATATAAATTGATCTATATAAAAGGAATAATCTCACTGACGCGAGAAATGGCGTAGCGTTCGTACTTTAAAGCACTGATCGCGTGTCGGTCACCAGTGACCGCCGGGGTGTAAACGCCAACGGAGTGGCATGAATGAACTTTCTAGCGTTTATGGATGTCAAGAGCGGTCGAACGGAGGGTACAGAACTCGATAATAATCTCCAGGGTGCGATTTTCTGATGCGAAGATTCTTCGACGTAGCACCTTGACTCCGGTGATAACATCGATCTCAAAAGCACAGAGACATTTTCACGCGATGCGATCGGCTTACGTAAGGACATCGATCTGAAATTCAGCGTGGAGGCTTCGAAGAGCCAAGCGGTTTTAAAAAGGGACGAGTCCATTGGACTGGATCCGATCGGACTTCTTTTAGACTCGCCCAATAACACGGGATGGAAAAAAGGTCTCGTGTCGTAAATCCGCGAACATTGCACGTAAACGGAGACGCGCTGTCTCGAGCTCTCGCGATCCTATCCGAATACGTCGAGGCGAACTAGGTCGGAGTTCTTGCTGCTGCTAGGTGAAACGATCGCAAGAGATATACGTTTAGCATTCCTCGTTGACCCGGGTGCTAGTTGGCTCGCTCGGATTACTCGTAAAAAATCTCCTTGGCAAAGCTTGCCGCGATACCAGCCAGCAAGGTAGCAAGCTCCGAGCACGAAACTCCCAGCGCTGAGCGCGTTTAACCCTAGCACTGGCAACCGCGGCCTTACATGGCTATAAGCAGCCGTCTGGCGTGATTCCTTAGTACGTACGAAGAGATTACTTTTCCGAGAATGTCGGATTACGAGGGAAGGAGGAACGACGGTATTTGGAAACGGTTAATTCCTTGATTGTTGCTATTCTGCATTGGGAATTCGGATCCCTAATAAACAGAAGCTTATTCAAGAAATATTTTTAATTAATTCGATGACCGAAGGGTTAGTCAAGTATCCGATGTACAACGATTATTTCTTCGAGAATATCGAATTACGAGGAAAAGAGGAACGACTATGGTTGGAAAGCATAATCCTCGATCAGGAATTTAGTTCCTTGGTGTTCCTTGGTCGAAAGAACGCTCAAGAAAAATGTTTAATAAATTTGATAGCCCCGTCATCGATAAGATCATCGTACAACTATTTCGTTTGATCATCGTATGTTGCAAAAGGAGCTCTTCGCGTGATACTCTTTTTTCAGATGGATTCGAATTCGGGATTACACGAAGCGTCGAGCGTCGTAGGTCTATAACCTCGAAGAATACGGATCTTTTTGAAAGATAAGGTTCATTCGTAGCGCGTCAGGCACGATAACGCTCGAAAGGAAGGGTGGGAGGGAGGGCGGGAGGGTGGGAAGGAGACGCGATAAAAATTGCAGCGAATTAATCTGGATGAAGTGACGCATAATCCTGAGCGATCTACTTCGCCGGGACTTAAGATGAACGATTCCCCGCATTTGTATTTTTATTGCCAGCCGGTTAGCTCGGTACCGTTCAATGAGATTACGCTTTATCCCAGCGGTAGAGTCGAGGATCTTGAGATCGTCATGCACGAGACTCGAATACGCTCCCTCGAACTTCCATCGACCGAACGTGCCTTTCTTAAGGTGTTAAATATTCCTGCAAAACAGTCAATGCGCGCGCGCGTGTGTGTGTGTGTGTGTGTGGAATACAAGAAATTTTCCCCCATTCAGCTATTGGTCATCTTCATCGATAACGAGTCACATCAACGTCCACGAGATCGACTGCTATTAGCCTAACTTGGTCTAGTCGTTGAACAAAATACGCTCGAGTGACTGTGAACGTGTCGTTGTTCATCGGCAGAAGGATCAGTTTCAGTGGGAAAAGGAGAGGCGAATCTAGGCCCTCTGCTCTATTGGGCTTTATTTTCATCGATCCCCGGACGAATAACAGGGTGGGATAGATTAGTGGGCCGTGGACGAGCGCGTATGCACGCCACGCTCTCGATAAGGGAGGCCAGAGTTAACTAACGCTTGGACCCGTGGTAGTCGTCGTCCTACGCCGCTGCAATTCCTGTCGCTGCCGGCACGAACGCCATTTAGATTTCATTACGAGCCTAAACTGCAGCTATCTTAACGGCGAACTACCGCGTATTCTCGGGCCGACGGCTAAAATATAAGAGGTCCCCCAGAGCGTTCGGTATCCACCTGATAAAATAGTTACAGCCGGATATAGCGATTCAGGGCGATTTTATTGAAATGAACGACGACGGGTGTACCGATAATGAGGTTAAGCCAGACTCGTGCTTTCTTTTTTGTTGTCTCTTTTTCTCTTCGATTTTCGACTCTTCCGTTTACGAGCTTCATCGTCGCCATGTTCATCTGTGTTTAATTCTACGAGTTACGATACAACGAGAGGTATTTGAGAAAGTTTGTCATGCTTTCAAGTGCGATATGTTTCCGTAGGTGAAGCGAGGTAAGGGCCTTCGATTTGGAATCTTACGTGGTTCGAACTTTGATGCAAGTGTTTCGTTCGGTAGAGCGTTTGCTTCTTATTTCCCTCGATATTATTTTATCGCGTGTTTCTTGATGAAGAAATTATGCGTTTCAAGAAACTTAATTGGAAAAACTTGATACTTAATTGGAAAATTCCATTTACGATATATTTCCTCCGTTGAACTTACAACATGAATTTAAATTTCAATTTAAACGAAGATGTCGGAGTATTATTCAAGGATTGTCAGTGTCTCTTCATAATACTGTGAATTCGTTTGCGCAAGATGACCCTCGTTTCTCGAACGACAGTGATCTTTGAATGCAGCTTCGTGATCGAAATTACGACAATTGAACGATTACACCGCGAAGTTGTACATTAAAACGAAGTAGAAAGAGTGCTGGCGGAAGGGGGTGGCACGTAGGGGAAAAAATGCCACGGCGCAATGGCAAATTTGGAGCGAAGTACCTCTAAATTCTGAAGGAATCGCTGGTTAGACTTCCGGGTAAATTAAGGTCCGTACGTAAGAGACGCTTCTGGACATCCTCAATGACGGTAATAACACTAACTTCTCGTCAGTTCTTCGTCGGGGAAACCCTCGAAGGATTCTCTCCACTGCCACTACTCTACCGTAGTATTTCGAGAAACGTCTTCGAAGACGCCATTCTTTCGACGAAAGGAAGAATAACGAGGATCGTTTACAAAAAAAAAGGAAGCTTCCACGTAGCGTGCGGTCGCTCCTAGAAGCGTAAAACCCCTATTTGGATTCACCGCTTTGATTCTTTCGCCTATCGTTGCCCCTCCAACGTAATTGCGATTCCTCTTTGCCATCTAGAGGCAGTCAGCCCGAGATAGTCCTCCCTCGTACGGACAGAAATACAAGAATTTTTCGTCCATCCGGAAAGATGGGGGTCGACAAATTGATCCGAACATTTCATCTTCGATAAATTAAATAAGAATACAGGCTACGTAATAAAACGATCTAATCCAAGTTAGCAGTATTTATGGTTAAGGTCCAACTTGGTAACACGAAGAACGACAAGGAGAGGGTCTTAGTCGTCCGTCCTAGACGAAAAAAAACAGAACTATCAGTCATCCACGTTGGAGATGGCTCGCCTTCTTTTTTCGTCTTTCTGTGAGAAGATGGAGGGCTAGAGGCGTCCATCTCCTTGCCAAGTCCGATGTCGCGCAACGGGACACGAATTTCGATCACCGACGACAACGGCGACGACTTTACCGCGTCTGCCGCGCGAAGACAGCAGGAGAGAGAGAGAGAGAGGACGATAAAGAAGCCGCATCCTAGAAAGTGACGGTTGAGGTTAGCTCAGGCGTGATCCAGCATAATGAGAGAGCAATTTGGCGAATGGAGTTAATTCAATAGAGAAAACTCTCCAGCACGCATCCAGACTTCGGAAGGTCTCCTCACCTTCTGGTGAACGTTAACCCTCATTCGTTTCGTTCCTCTCTATGCCGGGTCTCTCTTACGGCGTTGTAACCGATTTCGGACACTTTCGGCTAGTCGACGACAGTTACCATAAGATCGCTTGAACGGACGAGATCTATTGGACTTGGTTTCGAATTATTTCTGATTCATCGTCCTGCTCTTTGATGAAAATCAAAATGGCTGATGAGGAGTGACGATACGAATGCCTACTTAGTTTCACTGGTTTTTAAACGTTGCTTAGCCATATCCACTTTCAAATTCTGCTATTTCAACACAATCTTGAGATTCTCCAGCAGAGTTACAACATTTACGAAACAATTTCAAAGCTAGCCGAAATCGATTGAACTCGATTTCGAGGCAGTAACGAAAATTGGACGACTTTCCTCCCCACGATTCTCGTTAATGAAACAAATTAAAATGGCCTCGTCTGTGTGCCTGGACTTCTTGGCGTTGCTTTCTCTCTCTCTCCTCTTTCGTTCTCCTTTTTTCTATACGCTCGCTCCATTGTACGACCGTACGCTTTGTCGGAGGCGTCGCAGAGCGGCGTCTTCGCGCATCATTCGAACGAGAAGGTGAATAAAATTCGCACTAATGAGAAGTCGCGAGCTGGCTAGCATTTTTTTAATTAAAGACCCGGTGACGTACGGGGCGCCCTGCATCGACCGTCAATGATCAACGGCGCACGGCGGCCGGCTGTTCGGAGTCTCGGGGAATCCAGGTCGAAGCCGAGGAGCCGCGGGCCATTCTTCCGTGGATACTGACAGGTGCCGTGGTCCAGGACCGCGCACGGAATGACGCGAGCAAGGCGAGCCTCGCGGAAAGGCAAGAGCCTCATTAAAATAAACTACATTATTTCCCACCGGTAAGGGAGAAAACGAAAACAAAAGGAACGAGGGGAAGTGGAAGCCCGAAGAAAAAGTAGAAACGCAGTTGGTGCTGGAGCTTCGGTGAGAGAGTGAAAGAGATAGATAGATAGATGGATAGATAGATAGATAGAGAGAGAGAGAGAAATTTAAATCGGTGCAAAGCGTCGCAACTACGATAGAGATGAGTTCTGCATCGTCTAGGTCAACGTTTCGCACTCTATCCTCGTATTCGTAGCTAACCAGGCGCTTTGTTAGCGTTGTCACGAGCGATGGACGAAGGCATTGTCTTCTCCCGACCTCTACGATTCCTTTCTACCAAGATTCCCTACCCCTTTCGTCTCTTTTGTTCCTCTTTGGCCGTTCGAAAGGCCAGAAGCTCGTGTTGTTCGTTCGAAGAAGAAGCTCTTCCGTCCTTATCTTCGCTTTTAACGAATCTCATCTGGATGCAGTCGCGTCGAAGAACAGCTAGAGTCGCTTTCACTATTTCCAGTAAGATCGACGATCGAATTGCAGTTGATCTCGCGGTTCGATCGATTGTAATGGACGAGATAGTGAAAGAGATAAGAGATAAAAATGGAAAAAGAAAGAAGAAATGATAAAAGGAAGAGAGAGTAAGAATGAGATCGACGATACAATTTTCGATGGCAGCTTGGCGAGACTGTGGGAAGGAGAGGCAAGAGGAAGGGATACGACGTGCGCACTTTGATCGTCGATCGTCGTCGCGAGAAAACGAGGGGACTCCCCTCGGGTAGGTAGGTATGCCGTGGTCGTTCTCTTCCTTCCTTGAATCGCGGTCATTTCGTTTAAAGACGGAGATCCTACCTTCGCCGTCGGACCGTAAGAAACCTTACAACCCCGTTATTTCGCGCTCGAACGCCTGCCACGCCAACTTCGGATTCCCTTGGCTTTCGCGCTGTATCGAAATACGAAAAAAGGGTAACGTGACAAAAACGAGCGGAAAGCCAGCCCTTTTATCGAGGCGATTAGCGAGAAGTCGGCGCGGCCCTGTGCGAACACGGAACCGCACGATTTCAATCCCACGGATTTATTACGCTTCGGATAATTATAATTAAAAAAGCACGATCGGTCGGTTGACACTGTATCGATTTTGAGTATTTTATAACGATCAGAGAAAAATTCTTGACATTTTCTAATTTACGTAAGTGTCTAAAATCGGATCGGTATCGAACGATGAACTCGATGTTAATTGGACAACAAACGTACGCCTAAGTGTCAAAAATTGAACTGGCATCGATCTATAATCCCGAAGTTGAATCGAAGCCAAACGTGCGCGTAGGTGTTAAAAGAATAGTACTGACATTGATCGACGAACCCAATATCGAATTGGTATCAAATGTGAGCGTAAATATCACAAATTGGACTGGAATCAATGAACAATTTGGAAGTTGAATGGAAACCAAACTTGTGCGTAGATATTAAAAGAATAGGGCTGACGTTAATCGATAAACCGAACGTTGGGTGGACACCAAACGTGAGCGTAAGTATCGCAAATTGGACTGGCACCGATCGACAATCCCGAAGTTGAATCGAGACCAAATATTGAAAATTGGGCCGGCGTTGTTCGATGAACAGCGTTATATACTTCATAATGCATTCCGAAAAATTCCATTCGATTCACTCAGTATATCGTAATAACATTCTCGACGTTATCGATCCTACGTCGACATTATTTGGACATACCATACCTATTCACCGCACGAGTCCACGTACCTATCGTAAATAGATGAAAAAAATTGGGGCATGGAATGGACCGAGAAATGAATGCGGGTATTGCGGTGTCGCGTGCGATGCTCTATTCGAACTGGAAAGCACACGAGAATTCGGGTCATCGATTCCTTTTTGCCTTCTTTTACGCAGACGACCGACATATTCGACGAATTACACGTACTTGATAACAAACGAGAGAACTCGATCTCAATCGTTTCGACGAAATATCCATATAAAACTGTCACATAATAGCGCGGTTACGACTCCGTAAGGTACCTCCCGTGCATCGTTCCGCGCTATTTATCGTCGCTTTCGCCTTTTTCTCGCTTTACGCGAATATCTCTTGCCTTCCGCAGACGCGGGACACGATCCGTCGATGCCAACTTTTTCGAATCGTTCTAGCGAAAGCAGTCTTGTGAAATTACTTCGTTGATCTCTCTTCCTCCGCGCATTTTTTATTTGGTCTACTTTCCATGTCGTTCTCGCGATCCTCTTCTCGAATTCTCGTATTCCCCTGCTTTAACAGCGTAGGCGTGTTAACACTTAAACACTCAGCCGTGCGTTAACGCACTTCTAGCGTCTAAAGCGTTAGCGCGTGATTCTGGTTGGGAAGTCAGGCACTAAATTAGAACGACGTAGCGCACGTCTGTAAAGCCTTAATTGCAATGCATCGCACGAAAACAAATTCCATTCACTGCTTTACTGCTTTAATGGATTAGACTTTGATTAATCAAAAAATAGTCTAGTCTTCAGTTAACTTTAGTTAATTTTGTTAGTTAATTAATTGGAACAGAATTGAGGAGAAAATTCAATTGTGCAGTATAACGCATGTAAATGTACGATTGTAGGAGCAATTTCGTAAATCCTCGTACTCACGGCGTTTGTTTGTTGCAATAGTGGTTCGGAGAATTTTATGTTTCTGCGATCATTTAGCAATGCTTGATGGTGGATCCGATTCAATCAGTACCGTTAACGGTTACTTATCGAAATTTGAAGCTCTTTCCGACTTGGGTGCATAGTCAATTTTCGACTTGGTTTCAGATCAGTTTAGTTGCCTCAATCGCCCTTTTTCCAAGGTAAAGAGAAAATAGCATAGAATGCCTAATATGAACTTCGTCAACTTCCGGTTTTGACATTTTGTTCCTAGTAATAAAATAAAATTTATCGCGCAAAAAACACAGATAACATAACATTTGACGAAAAATCTTACAGATATACGTGATAACTTGACTGTCTCCGCATTGACTTAGTTTAAAAATGACGTTTAAAAAAGATGACTTACTTTTGAATCTACCGAATGTAATCGATGAAAGAACGCGCGATTTTGCTCTAAATTTATCTAATAAAATTGACTCTGGTACTGGAGCGAACCTCATCGACGAAAGCGTAATGTCAACCGGCGACGGTGTCTCTCTTCCGTGGTAATATCGCATTTGGACCGACGTAATCACGCGGCCAGTCCAATGCGCAAAATTCAGCTTTAAATAGAAGGCGGCGTTCGGAGGTCCGTTCGACGTGGAAAAGAGAAAAGTAAGTTTCTTGGGATCGTCAAAAGCAACGCGGGAGGATCTCGACGCGTTTCTATCGCGCGATCAAAATCGTCCGTGGTTCTTTCGTACACGGTAAGACCGATGCCATTGTTACTGGCGTCGCTACCACGTCGTAAAGCGGTAGAAGTTACTGCCAGAGGGAAAGGAGAAAGGAAACGAAGAAGAGAGGAGGCCGACGAGGAAGGAGGAAATACAGAAGAAGGGTCGAAGGGAAGCAGAGAGGTAGGAAATAAAGAGAAGGAAAAGGAACGGCCGAACGTGGAGAAGAAACGCTCGTAGAAAAGTCTGGGTAAGTCGAGCGATAAAGGCGAAATTTAAAGTCGGTTCGACGAAGTCGTTGCACCTACGGCTTCCTTCTCTTTTTTTTCCCCCCTCTTTTTTATTATTAGGCTTATCCGTTAAACCGACGAGCTTTTTGCTCCTCCGCGTGTCTTCGACGTTTCGTTCTCCTTTTGTCCTCGTGACTGTTCGTTTTTTTCTCCTCCTCGTGATCGTAGGTGGTCCGACTTGGACCCTATCTTTATTGGAATCGTGATAAGAGAAGGAGAAACGCACGATAGGATCACGGATTCTCGTCCTCGCTTTCTCGCAGGACAAACCTCGGCACCTACGCGCGTTTAGGCGCGCAGGAGCGTGTGTGGCGCCGTTTGTTTCGACGCGACGAACCGGCGGACTTTACAGGGCCGTTCAGACGCAGGAAGTGCCTTGGGACTCGACGTTTCGTCGCTCTCCATCTAACGCGCCAAATACGAATTCCAAATTCGTTTCGTAACCGTGGCGGCTCCCCTCTTCTTCCATTAGTCTTTCGGTTGGAAATCTCGTCGAAAATATCGACTTCAGTCTTGGGATTGAAATCCTTAGGCGCTCATGTCTCCAACGATCTTTTCGAAAGTGCGCGAGTAATTTCCTCCTAATTTTTCTTTATATCCCAATTACTTTGCGAATTGCTATGTCAAACGAGATGCGAGCTTACGATTTAATCAATATTTGTAAAGGTAGCCTCGTTCATTTACTTTGATAAGTTTTACGAGATAGATGTCTAATTAAATTGCACCGGCTGCGTATATTTACGATGCGAATAAAAATTAACTCTATCGATCAATCATTTCCCTCGATTTATTAATAGACAAACACGTTTTATGTAGCAACATTCTAATGGAAAATCAATTATGATTAAATATGATAAAATCACCTTTAAAAAGCCAGTCGCGTTGATCTCGCGTATTCTTTAGAAAGCTTCATTTTGACAGGAATTTGGCTAACTCTATTGAGAATCATGTTTTCTTTATTTTCAAAATCGCTAAACTTCGAAGCTCTTCGATTTCATTGCTAAGCGTATCGTGTCCTTGCAAACTCATTTTTTATTCGCTCCGTCGCACTTTTATCAATTTCCTATTTTATGTAATAATTGTCTATCTTGTCCTAATAGCGCCATATCAACGAATATTTGTAGCAAGGGGGAGTCTACAGCATGGACATTTATTGCATTGAGTGCTAGAATGACTGGATCGGTCGTAAGATCGAATCGAGTTGAATTAAGTCCTCTTTCGAGGGTGATAGGAACCACATGTCGTGACACAGTTTTACTCGAGAAAAGCATCCAAACCATGCATTATTATTATGACGTTACGAAGTATTATTATTTCGACTGAGACGAAGCGTAAAGAGGAGAAGGACGGAAGACAATTCCATTTCTTCGATTTTGGTCTGAAAGAACGCTTGCACTTCGCGTGTTTTTTTTAGATTTAACATTCTACTGCTTCGATCTCACGATCGAGAGAGACTTTGTTAACCTAAGAAAGAAGTCAAAGTCAGGAACTTTTACTTTATATTTGTAAATTAAAGAATTGTAAAGAAAACGTCCATGTTTTTCAGCCTATTTCATACAAAAATCGAACATTTGCTACGTTGCAATCTTATAAATAAATGTAACCGTGGTATGAATATGTGAAAGATGCCTGAAATCCCTGAGGGGAGTGAAAGGAATAAAGTACAATACGATACTCCATAAGATGTACAATATTTCGATCTCACGAAGCAAGGCAATCGATTTCTGATCCTAATAACACGCCAATCGGAATTTCTCTCGTCGTATGTTGGACGACTCTTTCCTCTATCGAGCAGGATCACTTTGATCGGACACGAACGATCGAAACTAGCTCACGTATCCGAGTTTGTACGCGTACAGACTGGAACAAGAGAGGCGCGTTAGAATGGACGCGAGTGTGATTAAATCGCTGTACGTTGACCTATTGTTGTAGGTCTCCCGTAGCCATCTCATTTGATTTGTATCATTCCCGAGCGTTTCATTTGCTTTATTCGCCAATTAATTTGCCAGGGGGGTCGAAATCGCTGACGCTTGAATTTATTATTTTTTGTTAATTACGAAGGTATCCGCCATGCGGTGGACGAATGTCGTAGGTACGCTCGCATAGGGGCGGCCACGCAGTGCCTCGCGTGTATGTAAATACCATTAATGCGCGGGAGGAGCCTCGCTGCAAAAATCCTGGACGTTCTCTCCGGGCGATATCAAAGCCATCGGAATTGGACGCGCGTGTTATTCGGTAGAAAAGCGAAACTGCCAGAATGAATGCTCCTGTCGATTCACGATGATTATTTTAATGAAAAATACTCACCAATTTCCAATATTTTCTGGCCGCGAAGGCATATACCATCGATCAAAGGCAATTAACGCGCTTCCAATTGTGTACTTTCGTTAATTAACAGAGCGTTTTCTACCGGGTTCAAAATTTATCCTTCTATCTTCGAGCATCCCACATTAACCAATTTGCATTTTGTAAATCTTGGAGGAATGCCGCAAAAGCAGATTTTAAATTAAAACTGATTTTTGAATTAGCCTGCTTGCTTGTTTATTTATTTATTTGGATACTATACGATTTTAGCTACTCTTCGAAAGGCTGAAAAGCGTAAACGAAAAAAAAAATAAAGAATGATTACGCTGAATGCCGTAAAAAGAAAAAGAGGTGAAGGTAGAAAAGCAAGATGATAAACAACATTGAACAATGAACCATGTGAACAACAATACTGGATCCTAGATATTCCAACGATGTTATCGACAGACTTAAAATCCAGCGATGAAGGGCAATTAAAGCTCCAGAACGAGGTCCATCGCCTTAATGCAAAATCAAAGAAGCAAAAGCCATTCTACGTGGCATTTGAGATTGGTGTTCTCTCATAAATCCCGTGGACACATCGTTCATTCATCGTACCATCTCGTCAAGGATCTACAATTGTGAATCGTACTGCCATCTACAATTACTATGTGTATGGCTATACGAAAATAAAAATGAAAGTAACAGTCTAAGAATATCTTCGATATCGACAACAGAAGAGAAGAAAGGAAAGCAAGGGTGAAGCTACGTACGTTCAACACGAACACTCGATCCAAGATATCTAAACGATCGTCGTCGTCGTCGTCGTCGTCGTCGTCCCGCGCAGGAAAACGCGTCCGTTCGAAATCATACACGAGTTTAAACTGCCACTACCCTTGATCTACCCCCTCGAGTGAGTCTCGACGTGCCTCTCGGAAACGGGATATCGTATTATTCGCGACTGAATGGGGTAAATCAGGGTCTCTCGGAGTTCCGTTGCAGAATCGACGATTCCCTTGGATCGAGAGTAAGAGAGTGATAGTAGAGAGATCTTCAGATCAAGAGAGAGGAAAGATTGGAATAGAGGGAACACGACTACGCAGTACGAGAGAAAGAGAGGAGCTAGTGGTCGCTGCCGGCAGCGGCCGCCTTGGGAATTCAATTATACCGTCGGAACAATGGCACCCCGCCGGTAATGAAGGTTCCGTCGCTGCGAGGTCATCGGATTATTTGGTATTTATAATATATAAGCCGGATGGTGAAAGAAAGAAGGACAAGAAAAAGCTGCGATACGTCGTCAGCACGTTCGCCTTCTTGTCGATCACTGGCTCCTCTATCTCTTTTTTTGATCGATACGTTCTTCTTTGGGTCCAAAGAAACCAAAATGGATCCAAAGGGTTAGAGTCCTAGGGGTGTTTTCAATGCTACCAGATTAGTTCGGCCTTCTTTAGATCTAATATTCGAAGGATTCGAGTGATTCCAGTCTTTCAGGTGTGTCCCTTATTGTCCTTTAATAAAGAGAACAATTCCACCGATGAAAGCTCGTTTGGAAGACCGAACTGGAAGAATGCGACTGTCAATGCTGTAAACTACCATCGATCTACCCATGATCGTAAACTACATATCTCTCAATCATTCCAAAGCGTTTTGAACGAGAATATCGCATCGTTTGTAGGAACGACAGCTCCGGCGCGTATCGCTCATTCAGCATAATTTCGAAACCGATCGATCGAAATTCCAGCCATGATGTCCGTAAGAGCAACGTTGAGTGTCCGTCGTAATGGTACATTTAATTATAGAGCAAAATTGTTGGAGTTTGATACGTGAGCGCTCGATTTATCATCAATCAATGAGATTCGAGGAGGAAGAAAAATGTATCGAAGCGAAAGGAATAAAATATATAATAAGAAGGACAAAAAGTTGGGCAGAGTCCCAACAAGGGTAATCAACGATCGTGAATACCCCCGGTTTAAAGTGATCGATCTGGGCTAGGCTAGGCTAGGCTAGAGCTAGAGCTAGGCGGGAAGTTCCATGGCGGGAAAACAGATACCACGCGAACGAAGGGGGAGAAAATCGAAAGAGGGGGGAGAGGGAAATTGGGATGGAGAGAGAAAGAGCGACTAATGAAAGGGATGGAGAGAGAAGCAGGGGTAAAAGTGCCCCTTTGACTCGACAGCGAGCGAATTTCGTAATTGCGTTAGAGAGAGGTGGAAGGGCGAAGGTGAGGACAGCAAGCCGTTTCGTTCTTTCGTTTGGTCGGTCGGTCTGTCGGTCTGTCGGTCGGCCGATGGTCCGCTCGATCGACCATGCGTTTAGAAACGGGAATGAATTCGCGTTTCGATAATCTCTTTAAAGGAAGGTAAATTCATTACTCGTTCTGTATTCAGCGACTCGATACTCGTACCCTCCATTTTCCTTCCTCCGTCCTCCTCCAACCTTCGGCTTTTCCCTTCCTTTACCCTGTTTCTCGTTTTCCTCGAATTTCTTTATTCGTTCGAAATCGTAGCGACTTTCCAACGCGTTACCAGGCGTGTTCGAGCTGCAGCCGTTTGTTTCTGCAAGAACAGGGTGGAATTCTCCAGAGTGGCGAGTAGAAAAGTCCAATGACTCGATCGTTGTTTGTTACCAGTTGCTATGATATTCATTAATGTGCCAAACACTGTGCGCGTTACATATCACACGAAGTATTTGTTTGGTTGGATGATCAAAATGAGACGCGGCTCAGTATGACTCAACCACGAGGTAACCAATAGGTGAGGATTAAAATGGTCGTAATGAAGAATCGTTTGGAAACGCTTACGTCTCTAGATGCGCTCGACTTCTCTTAATAATCTATAATAATCTTTGAACATCCAGATCACGCATCAAGAAATATATCATTCGATTCTTTTATTCGGTAAATAGTCAGTTCGTCGAATAAACTCGGATTAATTCACAAGTCATTCATCCAATCAATACGAAAAATCTATTCTAAGCAAAATACCGACTTCACACAATTAATGTTCCGCCCATCAAGCGGACAAAAACGAAACCTTTCGTAGACGACGAGGCACATTCGAAGGGCCACCATTAGCAGTTTTAAAAAGTCGCCGCGCGATCTTTGCCCTTTGCGCTTCTATCGCACGCGGAAAATACATCGAAGATCCTCCGCCAGTTTCTCCTCGAGCATAGAATCGAAATTCACGAGTGCGATAGGAATTCCTGCTCGAGAAATTCCAGAAGACAGTAAGGTCATCGTGGAGATGCACCGCGAAGAAATAATCCTCCGTGAACTCGAGGGGAGTACGTGGCTCACCGCTAGCTATGGAAATATTTCTTTAACTATCCGTGGCATTGGGTTAAGCAGTGGACGAAATTTATTCCGAATTCGTAGGGAACGATCGAGATACACAAAAGAATGGACGTACCTGCAGTTACGGTCCGCATTTTCTCCCTTTGTGCGCGCTAGTAAAAAGAAGAATTTCGAATTAACGCGACGAGATAAGGAACAAAACGACCGTTCTTTTCACGGTACGTCGACGAACGAGTAACCGACAGTGAAGAGCTCTATTGATATGGATTTTTCACCCATTTTTCTTTTTTTAATGCGTGATCTGTGACTCTGCCGGTATTTGAACGCGATGATGCACCTGCATGTGTCACGAGGACTTGATGCGAAACGAAATTGATAAGATCGTTACCAAGCTGATACCGACCGTATTGTTAACATGATAACAATTCAATCATTGGCCTCTGTTAAATATGAAGCCTACTAGGAGAAATCAACGTATAAGCTCACGTGAAAGTTGTAAAAACTTCTAGATTAAAATGAATTTCTTAAAGAGAATGATAAACGTCTTTAAAATTTCTGATCGATAGAACACATCGAAAAACCTGTTTTGGCTCCTAAGTTTCTTTACCAATGGTAAACGCGCCATGGGCATTTACATATGAATGAAGAGAAAGATGTTCGTGGTATTAAGCGGCGGACGGACAGACAGAGGCAAAACGTCCGGTCCGGGAGCATAATTAGGGAACAAAGAAGAACTCCAATAGGGGAAAATATTTCTTTGCTGGAAGGCACGTGTCCGTCGATCTTCTGACAGCGTGACCAAATTATACGACAGTGGGTTTCGTAACGCGACACCAGTCAACAGGAGAAGAAGCTTTACACTGGTGTTCAGAGCAAAGCGAGGGAGCAACGAACAGCTTATCGCTACTCGTCTCCAGTTGCAACTACTTCAAAGCAACGAGATTGTCTCGCTTCAACCAAAATCATCCTAATATTATCAACGCTTTTATGTCAACAGGAATTCAATTATCTTCGTTCTAGTTTTCCACATTCACCTCATTTTCAACGATATTCGGTTACCAATCGTGGTTCACTATACAGCAGTGCAATTACTCGTGCAAGAGTGTTTGATCACACAGACTTATTCGAGTGGTTTAATCGAATGTTGAAGAAAAGGCAAGACCAACGAAAGAGATCAATAAGGACTGTTTTGACAAGAACGTCTTGTATGAAATTCATCTCGCGACCAGTCGAGAGTCAACAAGACTGGATTAAATTTATACCAAGACCCGGAGCGTGGAATGGCGAAACGATTGGAGTTTACGTCGGAAACGCGTGGACAATCTTAGCTGCGATCGCAATTTATTCGACTTCGGAGGACGACGTCACAGTCATTCGCTAGTCTCGTTAAGGGATTCCGCGGATTCGAAGGATCGCGAGAAGGTAGTCGGAAGACGAGGATCTTCGGTGGATCGAGGGAGGTGCGCGCATTTTCGCGCTTCGTGGCCGCAGAACTGCGAGCGCCGGTAGCGCGGTAGAAGGGCGATAGTTGGAAGTTGCCATTCGGAGCACGTAGATTGCTAACCTAACTTGTTTAGCGGTTTTAGCGGTATTTGATTGGATGAGTGAATTTCCGAAGTTGCTACGTTCGACCTCAGCGACGACTTGCCGCGTTTCTCCGACTCCAAATCGCTCGTGGACGAATCTTCGATGAAATTATCCCCGTCCGTCCGTCCGTCCGCGCTCCTCCGTATATACAAAGGATCGTGGCTGGTTTCGAGATACGGTGGAACGTGCGGGAAGAGAAGGAAGTGCATTTACGATCGCGTGTTCGCTCGTTGAAAACGTTGTGACGTCGATCGACTACTCACCTTGCGAGTAGTTCATGTCCTTCTCTCATGTACCTCGGTGGTTACTCCTTGGCGGAGTCGCGTTTCCACGGAGATAAACTGTCACCTGAAATCAAGTCGAGGTTTGACGTTAGTTTTGAAAAATAAATAACGGAAAATTGAGAAATCGTGTCGATCGTTTCTCATTCAAGATCTTCGTGGATAGACGAAATTATTGCGTGTGCTTCCGAGTCATTTTCCCAGAATTTCACTTTGATTTTCGAGATCGTTTTCTATATCGAAAATCGTATCGATCGTCTTTTTTACGTAGGATTCGCCGATCGTTTTTTGTACACGAAGTTGCGTGAAGTATTAAAATTCTTGCGATGTCCGTCTAAAAATTTTCACGGAATTATACATCGTTTCGCAAGATCGTTCCTAAATCGAAAGTTGCAATTTCGAAAAAGATATAGACCGTCTTTATCTCGCATGACTTGCGTGAATCGTTGACATTCTTTCGTCGTCCGCCGAACAATTTAACAATCTACACGGAATCACGCATCGTTTCGCAAGATCGTCCTAAAATTCAACTCGTCTTCTTGCTGCTCGACCAACGGTGGCGGTTTAAATTCATCGGTCGTCCGAGTCGAATTCCATTACGATCCACGAGCGAGAAAAAAATTCATTTAGAATCAGCAAAGCGTCGATTCGCCCAGTCTCGTTCAACCGTCGATGTTTATTTTAGTCCTGCGATTTTCAAACGCGCTTCATTCGCCTCCCGTTACGCAGTTACAACGTTCGATAGTGCTTTAACGTCGAATCGCATGGTGGCTACGTGCGAAACGCGCTTCCGTCGATGAACGTCCAACTTTCAACGTTCTTTCGCAAACGACAGTTTCGTGGAATTCGTTCCATCAAAATGTCTCGTAAACTTTGGATTAAAGGACAGCTGACTCAAGACGATCGCAACGTAAAGGAACATGATTTAAGGTCCATCGTTCACTGGTGGGTTGTGGGATGTAATCCTCGCTATTTGTAACTCGTCTTATGAACCGACGTAAAGAGCTTATCAAGCTAAGATTTCGTTTCAACGGTGTTTTTTCCTATCAAAAGCAATGTTTTATCAACGCAAGAAATTCATATTCTTCCATTGTTACCACTGTAATTTTTTTCACCAAACGTCAGATCGTCATGAAATTATTGCAGCTATCTTTTGAAGGTTAGTACTTTCTAAAAAACATGTTAATTTATTATTTATGGCGCCATCTGTCTGTCAGACCGGAAACTTATCAGCCGATATGTTATTTCGTAACATGTCGTCTGATAACATGTCGGGACATGTCGTCCCAAGACCGTCAACTTTATCGTCGACTCGAGGCGTACGCGAGTTCAGCGCGTGCACTCCTAAACGTTTGCATTGCATTGGTGGGTTGTGGGATGTAATCCTCACTATTTGTACCTCGTCTTATGAATCGACGTAACGAGAGAAACGGAGACAGAGAGAAGGAGGTAAGGAATCGATAAATAGTAACGTCAGCGCGAATAAGATCGGAAACTGCAGTATGACGGGCATTACGATAAGATGTCGTCGATGACGAGAAATAAAAAGTGGATACGACATTATGGGCATCGTTCGTAGTCGCAGTCGCCGTTGACGATCGACAAACTCGACATAGAAAATGGCCACGTTCGACCAGTCCGATATCCAACTACTACTTGGAGTAAATTAGTTCCGAAAACTATTCCGAAGTCCGTTTTAACGTCCGACGCATTATCCTCCTCCCGTGGTCAGCGGCAGAAACTAACTGGTCTCTTCCTCCTCCTTCTCCTTCTCTCCATCGTCTCCTTGACGACGTGTCGGCGCCCGTCAAACGTTTGAATTTCGCGGGTAGCTGCTTCTTAATGGTCATCGGAATTCCCTCTAATTAAACTGAAATTATCGATTTCGTAGGGCAGACGGAGGCACGCGAACCAATGTCGAGCGATCTACGTACCTCCGTACGTACGTAAGTTCCGCACGGAGGATTCGTTTCTCCCTTTCCCTACCAATTATCTCGAAACTTTTCTATTACGTGATATCGATCGATCCTCCTCCTGACGGAACGCACGAGAGGAAGCGTTTGAATTTTCTTTCGCGGAATACGATAGTACGATAACCAAAGGATTTTTCGTTTTCACGTAACTGACCAATCGATGAATCGCTGCAAGCCTCCTGAAGCGAATTACGGTAATGACAACGAAAAAGATGTAATCGTAATGGCTAAATTCGTACGTAATTCATTCACAAGTGAACAAACATCTTCGTCGATTCTTAGACATACCAAGAACTCTGGCCCAAGATTGAATCACGTTAATGACAACTTCGATGACGAAAGTAAAGAACGGCTTGGAAATTCGATTAGTAAGCACGTTCAGTGCCAAGTTGCTTTGTGCAAAACGTCATTTCCACGCCACGTACCAAAAATACTCCGTGCTACGAAGTTTGATAAACCTATAGAAAATAATTGTGTTTCTCTATTTTTGAAGGAAAAACTTATAAAATATAAAATGTAAATCAGGAAATATTCAAAGAACGAAATTTGGGATACAGCAACGAAATAAATATAGCAAGTATCGAAACGATATAAGAATAATGAAAGAAGTGACATAGTAAATCATAAATAGCTTGGCCTAGAAACGATTCGAAGCATGTACCAAGAATAGTACACGAGGTAGGGAAACGTGTTAAATTCATAAGCGGTTTACCATGAAAGGTTAAAATCTTCGCCGATTACCAGATACAACAAAAATCGTTCCACGATTATTCTTTATATTCATGGTTATTCGTTAAGGTAATAATTTTGTTCATTCTTAATGAATTTCTTCTTTCAACGAGTCCTCGTTAATCTCGGGCGATAAAGTCGACCGGTACTTGACTCCAGCTTGTCTCTCTTGCTCTCCTCTTGAGCGACCACGTCGTTCTCGTCGTCGATTGGAAACAGAGGTGGCCGAATGGTTCTGAAACGCCGTTAAACTCCCCGATCCCCGGTCTCCAGCCAGGAATCCATGCCCCCCTAGGTGCCCGTAATATACGAGGAGGACTTATTGGCTAACTAAGCCAATACCACCGCAAACGGTCTGTCCATCTGGCGAACTAATTAGCAACTTACGACACGGCACGACGGGACTCGCTGCCTTTAATATCCGAGCGTATAATCGCGGTTTTATTCGAGATACCATCGCGACGGCTTGGCACCGATTCGCGAGAGAACATCGACGTTTCCACCGACCTTGTGTGCTTCTACCTATCGAACGAACGCGATATCGCTCGTTCGATTTATTCTTGATTTATGCGCCAACCTGCCACCACCGTACACCAGCGAACGAATTGGTGTGTAGGGCTGAAAGGTCGTATGGAGGTTAGCATATTGTAAAAATTCGCGTTGCAGCGTTTCGAGGCCACGACGAAAGAAGGAAAGGGGAAAGAACGTTCTTCCCGTTCTATGCCTATCTGGAAATTATACAAACTTGCGTTTCCAGAAAGAGAGGGAGAAAATGAGGTATATGGTTGAGGGAAATCAAAGGATTTTCCGTAGATTTTCCAGAGTTTTTCCAAGCTTGTAGCGTTAACACTCAATAATAAATGTTAAAATAATCTTACTAATGCGATGATTTGGTTGAAATACTAATATTTCTTAGTACACCGACAGAAAATGGAACACCGATAGCGACTGTAACCTGATAGCGTTCACGAGACATTAAAAGAACTCGGTTAGCTGTAGTTATGTTATCCTGATTAACCTTCCTTCTACCGTATCTCTTTGCTAGATCCTTCGAACATAACCTATAAAAAACGAATCGCTCAATTCATAAACGAGAAACATGCGTCACTCCCAAACATTAGGCACCCTTATTCCATTTCTTTCTCCGTACGAAACGGAGGATACCGCTTGTCGCCGTAAAAGCATTTCTCATTCGAGGACTCGAACGTCTTACGAAATTCCCACCGCTGTGCGTTGAATCGCTCCTATAAGAACTTTCGAAGAGAAACTATTACCAAAAATGAAAGAGGAGGGTGAGAATGGAGAAGGGATCTCGTCGAACGAGAGTACAATTATCGCAAAGTGGGCCGAGTTTCGTCGGTAAACATCGCTCCGTGGTAGTACGATCAGGAGACTCGTGGCAATCATTGGATGCGTTTTGGGAAGAAGAAACTGTGTCCGGCTGACGTGGCCGAAATAATCGGCGTTACGTTCGATACTTGTGTCGTCTGGGCGAATGGACGACGACGGAGGGCCGAAGAAGCGGGAAAATAAGTAGAAATAGAGGCAAAAGAGGGAGATACGATTCGATGCGCTCGAGATAAATTGATACGGGATGGATTATGAGGGAAAGTGAAGGAAGGACGAACTATTCTGCTGGATGGAGACGATCGGTACGAATGGAGATTGTTTACGATATCAGCGCCGAACGACGAATATCGAGCTGTTTACGCGCGACAAATAGGAACGTTCAACCTTCCTACGATATCGGGACACGATATTTCGAGCTTTGGGAACTATCGACGCGGACGTCTTCGCTGCAGGGAGTTCGATATAAGGTGAATGACGTCTATCGAGCTACCCCGATATTCTGGGAATACCCGAGAAACGTTGGTAATTAGCTTTCTTCGATCGCATGCATCGTACGGATCGTGCCAGTTCCTTTTCTAGAGATAAATCGACCAAATGATGCCAAACGGACCCATCGATGATGTTGCATCGACCAGCACGATCACGCACTTACGCACCGAGCGATTCGAACTCTTGCGTTAATTTGTTCTTGGCCACTGTTTATGTACAGAATGAAATGTGTTATTGGTGTAACCGATGGACGTTATTAAATTTGTGTACCGAATGCGACTACGATACGTTTCACCTAAATAGTATGCCGCGCCAATATTAAATCGAACGGTAATAGTATGACACGCACCTATGGACTCCGATCGAATTTTCATGGCAACATGAATCCTAACACCGTTCGTACAGGGATTTCAACGTGTTGTAGCCGCGATGATATCTTTCTTTTTTCAAAACTCTCGTTTTGTCTCCGAATTGCACATCCCATCGTAGCGCAGCGTGAAATTGCAGCGAAAACCACCGCGAACGTTCCGCCCCTCGCCCTTCCGTCGACCTTCTCTCTCCCCATCCATTTCGAAAGGACGAGCGTCGCTCTCGCGCAACGTCGATTTCAAAAATATGCAAGTTGTCGGTTCGCCGGATTCGAACGAAATCGTCGTAAATCTCGAGGCCATCGAACGTGCCGAGAATCGAGGGAAATTTAGTCGATGGCGACGTATCCGTTCTAAATTCGCGAATCGAAAGGGTAGGCGCTCGGAGGGACGAGGTGACGCTAAGGCGGAGAGGAAGGGCTCTGCGAATTCTAAACGAATTCGAGGAAGCGGCAGGTTGGAGGGAGGGGGAGGAGGAGTGAAGAAAGACGACGAAGGAAGATACTATATCGTAGCGCAATATCGCCGGACAAAGTCGAAGCCATTTGCAGGATAAAAGATTTGGATCTCGTGTTAGATTGGTAGGTAGGTAGTGTGTGGTTTTCTTACGTGTGCGCGCGTGTGTACCTTGAGTAGACGAGACGACACGTAGGTACGCGCATGCTGGACACGACGGTTGCTCCGAGTCCAGTCGAGGCGAAAGAGGGAAAAATTGAATTATCATAAAGGAATTGCGCTGGAATATTTCGTTCGGTTCTATTGAATGCCAACGAGTAGATGAGAAGGCATCGATAGCTTTTCCAATATCGCCCGCGGCCGATAGTACCGGAAACCCGCATCGAGAATTTTAAGAATCGGGACTTTTTTCATCGTTCTTGAGCCCTGTTCGTTCTTGCCTCCCCGCTTGCGCCTAGTCCAAAGGATCGACCTGCAAAAGAGAGAGAAAGGCTCCTCCACTTTGGAACACGCATATCCCTCTCTTCCAAGAGAGGCTCCGCGCGTCTCCTTTTGAGTATCGCCACTGCGCGATAGTGGAAGGGCGAAGGTCTGAAGGAGCCCCGCTCCAAAGGATTTCAACGAGGATTTAAAGGAGTTTTAGAAATGTCGTCTCGCGAAAAAAGCATTTCCTATCAACGCGATCGCTCCAATTCCAAAGGAGTCTGTAATCGAAGGTATCGATACTCTCTGAGGCTCCCTTCAGCCTAATCGTCTCCAAAGTTTCGTGTTACCTAAGATTTACATTGCTCGACTTCCAAAAGAATTGATAACACATCGGCTGATAGAATCCCGATTTAAAATCAATGCCCGGTAATGCGAAATAAAACCTACACGTTCCTTTGATATCTTTATAGCGTCAGCTACCTCTTGAATCTTTACTTTACGATTTGCCAAAACAATATTGTGAACTTTTTTGATGTTCTCTGATGTAACCATCTCTTTTGGGCAACCAGAGCGTGCCGTATCATCGGTGTTCGTACGATCACGTTTAAATTCAGCAAACCAGTCAATAATGGTCGACTTTTCTGGTGTAGAGTCCGGATAATACTTATCAAGTCAAGCTTTCGTTTCAACGGTGTTTTTCCCCATCAAAAGCAATGTTTTATCAACGCACGAAATTCTTATTTTTCCATTGTTACCACTGTAACTTTGTCAGATCGCCATGAAATTATTACAGCTATCTTTCGAAGGTTAGTACTTTCTAAAAAACATGTTAATTTTGTATTTGTGGTGCCATCTGTCTGTCAGACCGGAAACTTATCAGCCGATATGTTATTTCATAAAAATATCTTTCAGCGCAGAATAAGTATTTCGCTCCCCTGTCAACGGGATCTTTTCAATCCCGAGGGAGATCGCAGAGTACCGCGTTAAACGTGTCATCACCGGTCGAATAATTCGATAACGGAAGACGTCCCACGACCGTCAACTTTATCGTCGACTCGAGGCGTACGCGAGTTCATCGCGTTCACTCCTAAACGTCTGCGTTTTGGTGCGTCTCGAAGAAAAGGCCAATAACCCGACGGAAAGTAAAGAGGATTTATGGAGGTGGCGTGCCGCCTTGCCTCGTAATTCTCCGGTATAACGAAACGAACGCGCAACACCTGCGCGAGACGATCGATCGAATATCGACGTTTCGCTTAATTCTAACGACGGTCAAAAACGCATACGCGTGCATACCTACTTCCATACCATACACCTATGCATAATGTAAACTCGATATTCCAGCAAGCTCCAACTAAAGCGACCTACCCTCCTCTGACCCGATCTGGACTGGTTTATTCGGACTAGTTCGGATCAGGCTATTATTAATAACCAGGTCGAGTCGCATAACAGAAGAGTCATTGCTTTTGAGAAGAACGTTAGTTGGGCAACGTCAATTAACGCGCCAAGTAAACGCCTAGAAAACTCTTCGTAATCTGCTTTACATCTAGCTACGTGCAGTTGAAGATAAATTTCTCATGGTTTAAGCAACTACGTTTAATGTCAGTCGGAAAATATAAATTAATACACCGAGTAGACGCTTGGGGAAGCCTAGAAAATCTGCGTCTACGAATGCAATTTACACTCGTGCGGTAGAAGATGTCTACTATCGAAATCAATTTCTTATCTACGACACGCTTGATCCCTAGAAAGCAAAGGGTTTCCGTGCAAAAGCATCCTAGAACGTGCAATGATACGCATTGTGACGATCGTCGATACTAAGCAAAGAGCGCTGTTCCCGTCGGACTGACAAAGGGCACCCGAGAACGTCCGCGTGCGGCTGGCAAATCGATCGACTGGAAAACGTCATGTATCCCGGTGAGCAAGTGTACCGAGGACGCGTCACGTCACGAACCCTTCAGAGACGTATCGCCGAGGGATGGCGAATCCGCGATTTGCTTTTCCTATAGGTGGGTGTCCCTTCGACGCTGACGTCCGCGCCGATTCGCCACTCGGTGATGACGGCGCGGACGGATTTTCGTTCGACGAGCTTCGACTAAAAAAAAAAAACTCTCCACGCCAAGAGTCTCGTTCTACCTTGAACTTTCAGCGATCTTCGATACTCGCAGATAGATACATCAACTTTTTAACGTTCCCCTTAGCGACGACGATAAACGAGAAAAATCGTATGCGTAAGAAGCGGAAGAGGCACAAGGAAAATAAGAAAATTACGATGATAAGTATGAGAACATTTTGTGTGAAAGTGGTTCGCGATCGCTGCAATTGCAATGGATCCCGTGCCTAAAAGTTAGTCGCGAACTACAGATTATCTATTTTACGCGTTTAGGTGTTTCGTTTTATCTCGAAATGGTGATTAGATTCTCGATGCTAGAAACAACATCAATTTTTCAATCATCTCGTTCAAGTTTATCCTCGTGAGGTCCAAAAACGCACGGCATAAAATTCTCGAAAGAAACTTTATAAATGGCTACGATTGCGATGGACCACGCGACTATAAATGGACGAGTAACTGACTATTAATCAAATGCGATAGAACGTCTATCCAGGAAGAAGCGTGTCACGATGTCGCGTCTGTTGCAATTTCAACGATATTGAAAATCGCAACAGTGACGCGGGAAGAAATATTTATCGACACTGACCTCGCGAATCCGAGTCCAGATGCCGCCTGCTCGTTTAGATTGGCCTCGTATAGCGGCTGCACGTTTATAACATCGCGACATCGAAGGCTGAATGTTAACCAGCAGGACGAGATTTCGGGACAGGATGATGACGAGGACGACGACCAAGAGGAGAAGACGGGAGAGGCGGAGGTGGATGGTTTGCCAGGGTGGTAGGTTTATTATCTCATCCTGTTAGGCAAGCGAGGGCGTAGAGAAAGGCACACCTGATTAAGAATGCACCCTTTCTACGGTATCCATGATCCGTGGTTAGGGCTGGTGACATTAATAGCGACTACCGCCGACGATTCACCTACCCTCTTGCCCCTCTTTCGTCTCCCCTGAATCACCCCGCCAGGAGAAGCTTACCCGCATCTTATATTTAATTCAACGCCGCCACTAATTCACTCTGACGCACATTCAATCATTTTGGTACCGCAAGGACGCACAGTCTCTTTATTGCCGTAGAATTTCTCTCGATGCGCGATGACACGGAGAAAAAAAAATTTAAAAATAGAACTGATTCTAAGTTTCTTTCTTATCACGACCATTCGAATATCTTCATTCTGACACTGAGTTAAACAGATGCATAATACTTTTTCAATAATGCCACGAAATTAGCAGCTCTGATTTTTCATTTGATTAGATTTCAACTCGTAATTCTTTTAATTTCTTTTCTTCGTTCAATTTGATGCGAGTTGTTTTCTATCAGATTGACCTAACAGGAATAGACGCGAGCTTCTCCGGATCTAACCTCAACAATTCTCGACCTCCCCGTTGCTTCTTCTTGATTCGTATCGAAAATTGGTAGACTTCATCGATAAACCCTTTCTCTCGATTTTTAATCGTCGCCGTGGAACTCCAGCTACTCGCCATTTCGATCTCGAGGGATCAGTAAGTCCTATCGTAGATCGTGGCACGACAGAAATTCGCCGCGGTGCAGACGGTAATTCGAAGAAAAGGCCTCGCGGCGACTTTTAAGGATAGCAGCGAGGGAAGTCGTGCGTTAAAACGTTAACCCAGATATACTCGCGACGTGATATACGAATCCATCCTTTTCTTTAATAACGTCGTATCGCGGCAGTTCGCACGATCAACCTTGGAAACGTATAGCTGCGTGGTTATGGTTAAGCAACGGAGTCGGGCACAATGGGAGCCATGACTCTCTTCTGGTCTACTCTTCTCTGCTTTTCCTCCCCTACCACCCTTCCGTAAAAATGATCGCTGATATTTTTCTCCTCGGAATTATCCCTTGGACGGTACTCGCTCCTTAGGAGCCGGACTCGTCGATCTTCGCCCTGCGAGAAGGGAAGAGAGACCTTCATAAACCGAAAAGGGTTCCACGGTATATGGAGAGCCAAAAAGAGAGTCGGACTCGTTATTTGTCATCTCCTTAGAAAGGGTGCTTCGACGGCTCGGCGACGTTATTTTCTCTTGAGATTGTAAAGACGGAGGAGAGAACTAATCTTCGTCTTTCGTATCGCGCTTCCTCGGCCCTCATTCGGCTTAGGCTCGATCGTAAGTGCGTTTGAACGTCACGCAATGCGAAAGCGCTAGGAATTACGAACGTTAAGATTAGGCGTTAGGATTAGAAGTCTTCATTGGCAATTTTCCTTACGTACGTGGATAATTGATCGATCGAAGGTACAGAGATCAACGACAGATCTGACGGTCTTTCCGATTTTTCGCGTACGACAGGTCGATCGATCGAAGAAGCGGATCCAAAAAGGATGGAAAGTGCGAACGACGCGATAAAAAGTCGCCGATGTCATCGAGCAAGGCTGAATATCGCTTTCTTCGGGAAGTTGCACGCGCTCCGGCGCTTTCTCGTGTGGCACGGCGTCCCCGGAGGCGTCAGACGGAATACTAATTCGAGATAGCAGATTTACAGGTTCTTAATTTCGCCGGGTGGCTTTATAAATCGACGCGGCGCGCTGCCGAAGCAACGGCGAAACGACTTCTGCCGTCGCCCTATCCTGCCGCCTTCGAATACTAACCTGCACGGCACTGGAATAATAAAAATTCGCGAGGCGATTACGCGACGCCGTCGCACTTTTCGCCTTCTCCTTGGGATTTCGTTCCCAAGTCTGCCGTTCCACCAGGGACAACCGAAATTTCTCATCCTGCTCGACGATCGCCTCTTTTCCTCTTTTCGTCGTCTGCCGAGTTCTACGGAAGTTGTATGGTTTTTGCGTTTATCTACGTCACTCTTGTTCGCGAGAAGCGATAAAATCGATTCGATTTCATTGCAAGCATATAAGTGGTCCTGGATGATTTAAGGGGCCGATCGAGTTTTAAATATGCGATGTTAAATCGTTCAGGAATGGTGACGGGATTAAGGATGTCCAATTTCCTTGCACCATCGAAAAAGAGTAGATCGTGTTCTAATTCGCATACATCAATTTCTCTCCCTTATCGACGAGCTTCTTCGCCCTCCTCGTACTCGTCCAAGCTATTGACAACTTCAATAGGTCTTTTAAATATTATTCGCGTATTCGCGTAACTGATCTTCACGAGAGACGATAAGATCGATTTACATCGGATGCAAATTGACGCGCAGGAACTCGTTTGTCTTGCCCTATTACCGATGAAAAGTCGAATCCTAATAATGCATTTTTAAATCCTTTAAGAATGGTAATCAATATCAAAAAAGTCCATATTTCTTTCCACCATCCAAAAAGAATTCTTTCCTATTGAAAGAATCGTAGTTTTCTGGAATGGTATTGATTGAACACACTTTTGACGATAATAATAATAATGACTATATTTCATCACCTCCTTACGGACCAACTAAATTTACGCTCGTTTCTTCATTCCAGAATTATACTCGCTATACTCTCACTCACGAACTGTCTGGCTAACAGACTAACTCACTGCCCGACTAGCAGGCTAACTCACTCTACTGTCACTCTTCTGCTGCTAGATCTGACATCTAGTAGTCACAGAGCCAAAGGGACAGTTCCTTGCGAGAAAGGAGCCGAGAGAAGGTTTTCGGTCGCATTTCTACGCCAGAAATGCGACATCTTCGTACACTAATTGTATTGGCAATAATTTATGACTTGGAAATACCTTAAACGCCTATCCGACCCGGCAAGCTAATGAGTCCGTCTTAAAAAAAAAACTCCGCTATTCAGCTCTTCTCCTGTCTCATCAAGGCTGTCCTTCCCTAATTCCTACACTTTTATAATTTACATACATCGATTTATCTCTTTCCTTATAGAAAAAAGTTCGTCGTTGTTTTATTTCGATTCACACGAATCTAATGATAATCGAACCCCCAGCAACGCGAACATCAAAGGGTAGTTACTTCCGTTCAAGATTAAAGCGGAGGAACGAATTTACAGTGTCTCTCGGTTATTCGAAGCAGCCTGAAGTCGGCTTCTACGTAGACGCTTAGGTTTGAAAGTGATGGATGGACGCGGCTTGAAAATTCCCTCTCGATTGGCACCAACAGCGCCCACCTGTTCTCCTTTCTCCGTCCAACCTCGTTGCAACTCTCCTACTACGAGGAACGCCGCTTGAATAATTACCCCCACAGTGCACCGAAGTCCCTCTCCCTCCGTAACCTTCCATCCAAGTCCATCTTCAGCGGCGTCTAGTACGCGAAACCCGAGACCGAATTCGCCAGACCGCGTTGCGGTGCTTTAAGGCAGAGCCCTGCAGGTGCTTTAAAGGGCGAGCCTCTAATTAATACGATGGTGTGGCAGCGGGCGTTGCCCCTGAAATCTCATCGCGTTTCTAGAAAACGCGACGAAACGAGCTTTCCCCAGGGTATCCTTTCGATTCGTCGAAAAGCCAGAAGGAAAAATGGTGCGCGTTCATTTACGACCGTATTGTAGAGAGCAAAGCGAGAGATTCGCGCGTCTAGAGTCAAATTAATACGGTAATTTCGAGTTTTGGGAATCGATACCGCGATATTTTCGCGAGTTTAGACGTGTTATTCTGCCGAATCTAAAAATCGGTGAAAGAACGATGACGAGAACCTAGAATTTCTTTTACGATGAAGAAAAAGTCGGAGAATGCAAAAATTATACACTAATTTATAGAACTAATTACAGGACGTTTCTTATCTCTACCTTTTCGCATAACCTAACTTTCTTAAATGCAAATGTTTTACAACAATGTCGATCAATTTGTACGTAGTCATCGAGCTTCAGGATTTCCACGTTTTTCCACTTCTGACCATTGGGAATGTATTAAAAGTAAATAGCTATTACTTCGTAACAAATAAGCCAAATAAAATGAATTAAACGCCATTTTGTAGAGAAAATTTGTCAATTTTACTACCATATATATATATGAAAGAGAAATATAATAATTTAACAATTAAAATACGCAATTTAAAAAAAAGAAAGTTTTTGCTTGCGTATATGAATTATATGTTTTCAAAGCGTTGTCCATTTGAATTAACACAGAGCTGCAATCGTTTGCAAAAACTTTGAAATACATTATCTAACAAAGATGTAGGAATGCTGCGACTGCATTTTTTAATACTATTTATCAGCTCTGCGATGTTTTGAGGTTGTAC
>JAITYT010000114.1:1063183-1073740 GCA_025433975.1 Liostenogaster flavolineata
CGTTCATCGTTATTATCCGCGTTGCATTTCATAAAGAATTATCTACAGAATTTGATAAATGAAACACGAATTTTGTCGTCAGAATTTCGCACTCCATTTGACCGTAGTATTTTGTAGAGAAGTAGCTAAGTAATCGAGCTAAGGTTCGTAACTCTTAAAAGGTGCATTTTCGAAGAAAATTCGTCGACATTGCAACGCAATTTGTAGGGAAGGAAAAAAAAAATTTGCAACTTTACGATGTTGATAAAAACGAGTTCCTCGTTCCACGGCTACCAGTCGCTCGAAAGTGAACCGACAGATTAACCAGTCCCTCTCGCGAGCGAAACGGCAAAATTAATTGAGCGTAAAACGAAGGAAAACTCTTAAAGTAAGTCGGGAAGGAATTCGTAAAATCGCGAGTTCCCTCGTTAAATCGGTCGTTTGACGGAGCGACGCGTGGCACTCGGCGTGCGAAACTCGCGAAGTCCGATTTATAGGAGGGAAGAAGAATGGATCGAAGTCGTTTCGTTTCGCCTGGCAGGATGAAGCGTCGCGTAGCTCGTGAAAACGCGACGCGCCACCCGTGACGAAGAGGTAAGGCGACGTCATCGTCGTCGTCGTCGTCGTGAATGCGACAGGATGGAGATCGCTTTAGCCGGTTGATGGCACAACGAGAGAACGAAGCATAATTTGTCAAACGCTGCTGACACTAAGCCGCTAACTTTAGCGTGTAGCGTCATGGCGCGTCTTACGAAAGCCCGGCCCTCCTCCTCTTTTCTTCCTCTTCTTCCTCTGTCTCTTCTACCTCCTCTATCTCCTCGTCCTTCACCTCGTTCACCTCGTCTTTAACCTTTCTTCCTTAGGTCCTTTCATCCTTACAAACGTATCTCGGTCGAATCGAAGGGGTTCCTCGCTAGTGCGCATCGCCAGACTACATTTGTCTCCGACTGAAAGACGATCGTACGTTCGTAGGAACGCGGCTTTTTATTAATTACGTGCGATGGGGATTTAGGATGGATACAATAAGGTCGAGAGACACGGGCGCGAGAGCCGCTTCTTCAGACTGTTTCGGAGTGTGCCTCGATATAATGACGCCTTGAAAGACAAAAGACCATCGGTCGTTTGTTGTTTGCTGTTTACGCGAAGGACGAGCGCGGTGATTAAAGATAATCGCAACGAACCGTTATGACGATTTTAATTCTTTCGCTTCGGCAGTCTAGTCCGCTGAATGACTGTTACTAAACGGAAACACGCCCCGTGCAGTATGCGTTGTTGTATTTACATTTTCCTAAATGTTAAATAACAATTATACTGAATAGAACAATCTTTGCCCCAATATAATGAGTATAATTTACATCTTCGATACGAAAACATTTATAAAATTATATATGATTTACAAAAGTTATATATAAATTAAATATGAGAACATTTACATTTACAACTTACAAAGTTACAGGTGATATATTAATTAGGAATTAATTATCAACCGCAAACAGTTCGAATTTTTGTAAAGATCGTATATGAAATATCTTTTCACTGTCAATGAATGTACGTCTAGAATTTTAACGTAAAACAGTATACGATCGTTTATATGTTCCAAATATCTTGCGTAAAACGCTTTATTGTTGTTTCAACAACAAGTAATTTTAAGAAGCGATCAATAATCCAATTAGTCGATAACATTAACATAAAAACTTCTGTTAACGAATAAAACATATTATCGACTACAGATGGTACTTGTATATGCATCATTTGGATACCGGATAAATGAAGTGACGGCCTAGAAGTCGTCGCGTGGCCACTCGTACCCACGGGTCATCTCGTGGATGCAGCTTATAATCGGCGCTTGAAGCGAAAGGGTTAAGAGTTCGTTCGAGATAGCTCACGATTTAGCGTGATTATATACGGTGTTACTATTTAGAACTGTTACATTTGGTGATTTAGCGTAATTATATTTGGCATCAATAATATATATTTGGTTTATAATTATTAATAATATTATTTGTAATGAAATAAACAGATGAGCGATTGAGACCACCGAGTGCCAGGTTTATTATCCTTCTATCGATTCCTGGAATCCCGCGGTATTCGAATCCAACAATTATATCCGCGTTTTGGTAAAGCAACGAGGTTGGCTCCCGCTTCTCTGGAGAATTATTGTCGTGAATGTTTCTTTCGAATGTCTAATGAGACGTAAATGATAACTAGCAAGAAAAAATCGTAGAATAGTTATTAAAAAGATCTTTAAAATCGCAGTCTTCTCGATAAAAAATTAGGATACTCTTTTCATTCTCAGAATTGACATCGACGTTCTTAAGACACGAAGCTGTTCGTTTTCTTCACGCGTCAACTGTTCTAGCTTTGATGAAATTGTCTAATATTAAGGCGGCGCACAGTTTCCAATGAACGAATTTGAGAAAAGTCGCCTCTTCGTAATTTCTTTCTTTCTTTCGCGCGACATTGACGCAAATAGCTCTCGCACCAAGCATTCGGATTTTCGCGAAGCTTGGCGTTCCAGCGCTCGTTGTTTCTCAACCGAAGGATATCCATCGGAATGGAGTTGGGAAGAATTTCGGAATTGGTATTACGTTGAAACGTTCGGAGAGGAGATTGGCAAATGGCGAAAGTAAGTTCGAGAGCGGAAGGGCCGTGAAAATCGACAGGTGCGACAGTTGGCAACTGTTCTGTGGTTATTGGAAGCGTATACAGTCTGTTCGTTCGTTGAAACTCCTGACATTCCGACTATGAGGCGCGCTATTATCCCTTAACGATTCGACCTAAGATCTCGTCTTCGGTTGGCGCATCCGCGCGATATTCGGGCTATGCGATAGATTCGATCGTAATGACGGAAAGATTGTTCGAAGAACTCTTCGACGCATCGAAGAACGTCGCTCGAGATTATTGAGGTTAGGGAAAGGCCAAGGAGAAGCTCGGAAGTGGAATGGAAAGGAGCCGAATTTAGACTCCTATCCTCTATTTAGACTCACGTCGTTATTCTTACAATCGAAAAAGTGGACTTTTCGAACAGTGCATCTTCTTCTCTCGTTTAACGTGTTCACAGGCATGTACCACCATTCATTAACACTGGGTTTACCATGAGTTGGTATATATCTGTTTTTACCAAAGTGGTCAAAATGGTCCCTTTCGGTATTTAATTAGAAAATATATAAGTTGACCTATCTATTATGAAGTTGAAGTAGAAAAAACTAACTTCGATAAAACTCCATCAGTTGTAATAATTAGTTTCGTCTAGGTAAATTGAAAATATTTTCGTTTTCACTATCACTGCTTATTGTTCTTTCAATGTCTCTTTTGTATCATTTACAGTGTTTAACAATCTACGTTTCTTCGAATATCCTGCCATAATTTTCTCAATATTTTTTTATAATTATACAAACATTAAATTGACTTTTATATTTTCAATATATTTGTTGAGGTGTGGTGTGATGAAAAGGCAGTTCCTCTGTGTTTATTTACTAAAAGAAGTATTCATTTTCTAATCTAGGTCTTCAAGATTATCTATTCTTCTACCATCATCTTCTAACATCATCTTTTACCAAAACATTGACGTCTTGCTTCTTACATACACACATTTTACTAACGCATGCTTATTTTCTATTTTTTTTCTATATTAATCTAAATATCTAAATAATTTTAAAAATAAAAATAATAAATTATCTAAATAAATTTCTACATTTATACCTATATCTATGTGCGTCCTTATCCAGCTGTTACATATTTAAATATAAATACATGTATTCTCGACAATATTTATTCGAATGGTCAAAATGACCCCTTCGGTAAAAGTAGGTACGCTATATACATTCCTCCGAAACTAAAAAAAGAAAAAGATAAGATTTACGATTATATGTCTTACAAATGTAAGTAAAAGTTAATTAAAATATTCTCATAAAATACGGCAATAATTTTCTTGAAGAGAATTAACGAGAAGTTTTCTCAAAGGGATCAAAATGACCCCTTGGTAAACCTAGTGTTAAACACCAATCGGATAATCGTTGGAAATCGTTCCACGGTATTTCGATTTAGGAGGAATAGTCGAAGCAACGGGAACGAAAATGATGACTCGTATCGCGCGTGACTCCAGAATTTCACGAATTTCGGAGTAAACGCGAGAATCAGGTTAAGAAGCGGCACGTGATTTCAGCCTTCTCTGAAATTCAGTTTATGTATTCTACTTCGTGTCAATCGTGGAGGTTTAAATGCGCGTATGGCGTGGCACATGGCGAGGACGTTTAACGTTAATTCACGAGGTAACGACAGTCGTTCGACCGAAATTGTAAGGTCGCGTACAGTGCGCGTTTTATACTGGGAGCAATAACGCGCGTCTATGCTTTCGAAAAAGGCAAAGACGCGCAAGGAAACTGGGTCGAGAGTTCGGCAAATCCGTTGGCTGTCTCGTAATAGCGTTCTTTTCAACGTCACTGGGGATATCTAAATTCACGTGCATCCAGGTATCCTGAGCTTCGACGCTCGAGACACCCCAAACGATGTCCTTTCGAATGACTTTTCCGATCTATGTCGCACTTGAGATCCTTCCTCGCGATATTTGAAAATTCATCGGATTAAGAAGACACGATATTTTATTATGATGGAAATTCGATTACTCGACCGTCGTCGAGAATGTCGAGAAAAATCAACGATTTCTTGTAAATTTCAAAAAAAAATCTGTCTCTCTCGAGAAAATGCTTCTTTCAAAAATTACGATTATTTCGTCTCTTTTTTCTCGGAAGAAAATTTTTACACACGAAAAAACGTTCGGCGGTGCAAACCGTACGACGAAGATTTAAATACGATATAATTTTATAAAAAAAAAGAAAAGAAAAGAAAGACGCGTTACTGACGTTTCGTGGCGATATTCCAGGCAAGATTCGAAGCAGGAAACGACAAACCCTCAAATTCAGGATCGAGATACATATTTCCATACTGTCATTCGCAGGCGCGTATACGCGCGCATATTCGCGCATATCGAGCCTCGTTTAGACGAATTCACGCTCATGGCTATTCGCACTTCTGGAATGGAGGAGAGACGCGAGTGCACCGATTACGATTAAAGCGAGGCGCGACGCGGCACCGGCTGGGCTTTGCGCCGAAGTCGCCAGCCAAATTATCAACGTTGCCGGAAGCGGAGGGGACCGCTTTCCACCGTCCAATCTAAACAAGCGAAGCATAAAGTTACCAACTTTCTCGGGCGATTGCCTCCTCTCTTCTTCAACCCCTTCGTCATCGTCCTTGTTCTCCTGCTTCTCCTCCACCTCTTCGTTCCTTTCCTCCTTTTCGTCCTCTTCTTCGTCGCATGGGTCAAAATGGCTTGGTTTACGCGACACTGCTTTTAAAACACGTCTGTCGATTCTATTGTAGAATGGCTGGATGTTTGCTCTTAGTGTTCGTTCGTCGATTTTGTTCGATTATTTTTATAATCGTGAGTTAGAAGGATTAGAGGATATATAGCGACGTCACGAACCAATCTAACAATAAGCAAGAGAAGTGTAAAGTGTATAGTAGGATAAGGTAATGAAAAAAGTACGTCAACAGATTTTACCTCACAATCGACCATTCGATAACTTATCAACGGAACTATTTTATACCAAAATTCCATCCTGTGTTTTTTAATATAAAATTTGTACATCATTGATAGGTATAATTTAAATATTATTACGCCATCTTATTAAACGACTGCCCGAATTTAGCATACTTTCCCATAAATTGGAAAATCGTGATTCTTGTAACACTCAAACAGAAAGGAAAACATGGAAGCGATCCCTTTAGCTAGAGACAAGTCAGTCTTTCGCCGAATAACCAAAATCATTTCGCAATAACCAAAACCTTATTTCGGAGTACCAGTTCGGGTTCCATCTCGAACATTCGACCGTTCATGCGATCATAAAATTCACGTGGATGCCTGCTTGGCAAGAAACGCAGGCGACTGTGCGAGGGCTTGTTTCACAGATCTGGGAAAAGCTTTCGACACGGTATGGCTATTTTACATGCTGCTGAAAAAAGCTTTTTCCTAGCACCTTGTTAAAATGATTTGGAACATATTGCGCGATGAAAAATTCTATGTCGTAAACGAGCAATTTAAATCTAGCCAAAGTTACGAGATAAAGGAAGCCCGAGTAAGAGAACTCGTAGGGTAAATAACAACGATAAATAAATAATAAATGACGAGATCGCAAAATGCAACGAGTTTCTCGCGTGAACTTCTTCACGTACCGCGTAACGCCTATCTAGAATAGAAATAAATAAGGCGCGACTCGAAACGAGATACGCTCGGTAAAGCGGAAGAAGCAAGAGGAAGAGGGTGAGAAGGAAGAGATTCGATCGAGCGGACTTAAGGCGATTTCATACTTTTTCTTGTTGACTCGTTTTCTCCTCCATCGCGAACGTCGCTTCTTAGCTCTCTCTCTCTCTCTCTCTCTCGTTATTTTTCTCGTTCCACACTGTCATTTCTACGAGCTCCATCGCATTGCTTCTCGATCCAGAAGCAATGGAGATAATACGACGAATTCAATTGGTTTCCCACTTTTTTTGCTGCTTTATTTTAGGAATTATCGTAATTAATTAACACATATCCACCCTCTGAAACTTACTGAACACTATCACTCTAAAATCGCACGAAATTATTGGATCAAAATTGATAAGGAGTGACTGCGTTACAGGATTTTTGCATTCGAAGTTTCATAATACATTCCAACACTACGCTAGAGGCAAAAACGAATTCATGAGATTTTTCCGATACGCGAGTTAAATTTCGTTTCAAAAAAGTTTTAATGGTCAAACCAAATTTTTCAAAGCAATGAATATACTTTAACAGAAGAAAATCTTTTACATGTGATGTAGCGGGACCTCGATAAAGTTGTGGAATTGACAATTGCCTTGAATCACCCACTGTTAGGCGAAGATTTGTCTCGTACAAAACAACATTTTTATCCAAACTTTAAGGCCAGTTTATATCTTCCAGACGTTAACGTTTACAGATAGAAGAAATGCATGCCACATATCTCACGAGAACTACATCATCCATAAATTTCGTCAAAATTCCCAATTTTCTTTAGTAGTGCAATTAGTTACACGCAGACACCCATCGACGTACATACGTAACGTTGTCGACGAAAAAGGCTAGAAACTGTCCACCTCAATTTCCGAACTTGTTTCCTTCGTGCTACCATTTTCCTTTTATCACGGACAACCACCTCGCAACCAGCCTTGCGACTCGACCGTTTTGCTCCGTCTTTTATTTCCTCTCCTTTTCTTTCTCCCTCTCGCAGCATCCTTCGCTTAGCCCGTGGCGGTTTCTTTACGAGCAGTCGTCACCCCTCGCTTCTCCCTTTCCACCCCCAAGCATCACCTCTTCCTTCGAGATCGATGTACTTGCTTCGAGAATTCGCGTTAGCCCACTTTCCTAGCGGCACTCGACCATAAAGGTAGATAAGACGAGGGCGAAGTTTGCTGCGCTGGCTAAAAACTTCTAATATCCGCTTCTCCTCCTTCTCCACCTCTTCCGGCTCCTACAACATCCCTACCAATACTTGTACGCGTCCGAACGAGCATTTAAAATCCGTAAATTTTCGTTACGCCTACGGAGCGAACTTTCAACAACGCCTCGAACCTCGTCGCATCTTCCTCTTGGAAAGTCTTTCTTCCGCACGAGGAAATTACAATATACGCGGCATCCGTCGTAAAATCTTGAAATCGCAATGGCGGATTCCTCAGCGGCGCTACTCGAATGCGACCTCATGCAGACGTTACCTTCTTATCGATCCTGGGCCGAACTCGTCAGTTCGGGCACGTACGAAAGATTTCGCGGGGTCTGCGTCGGACTGGCGACTCTTGGAATTTACGTGCTGGCTAAGAAGACCTCTTTGATGCCTTCCAAATCATCCTCTAGCTTTCGTGACGCCTTCGAAGACGGCCAAGTCTTTCGTAGCGATTGGAGTCACCTCGGACGCGTTGACAAGCAATCGATAAATTTAATTTGTCGCGTTGATAAGTTTCATTCGTCGCGATGCAACTTGTTAATATATAATATATTGCGAGAATGTTTGGAGTAAACAAATTTAGTTATCGATTATCGATTAACCTTGCGTTGCCGCACTGCGGACCGACCTGCCGTGAAGCGAGTTTTGTCCTTGCTTGAATCTTTGCTCACATTTGCGCTTTGCCGTGTGTCTCAACACAGTAACGCAAAAACGAATCCTACTGCAGTGTTTATTAATATATATTATTTGTAATATATTATTGACGATTGAATGGGATCATTGAGCAGACGGCAGTCTAATAATAAATGAAAGACTTTATTATAACTAAAGTAGTAACAACTGGTACTAATTCAAATAAACACATTCAATGTCAAACGTCGGTTTTCATACACGGCTTGCTCTCAGCTTGCCTGTATGATCGTCGTCAAAATACTGACTGGTTTTCCGTTTCCTGGCCACGCCAGATTACAAAACAACCAAATACATACGTAACTATATATATATATACAGTTTGTTTGCTTGCGGTTTCTACGAAAACTCAACGTTCAACGCTCTCACTCACATGCACTTCACGTGACAAAAGTCACATGCAATTTAAACGCGTGCCTTTAGAACGTCTACACCTTACACTACCAATGAAACCTTCGAAAGAAAATGTAACTAGATGTATTTCTTAAATCGATGAAAATCCGTCTTTCGTCCTGATCGAAAATGCGTTCGCGAAGCTCGATAAGGCGTTTCGAAGGCGAACTGCCTCTGGCCAACAATGAGATACTTCCATTTTGATTCGCCAAAAGCAATCGTATTCGTGGCAGCCCTTGGTGCGTAGCTCGTTGCCCGTCGACGACGACGTTATTAGAGGTTAGGAGAGGATTCTCGAATGGCGGTACACGAGCCATTCTCCGTAGATACAATGGTAATTAGTCTTATCTCCTGCTAGCAAGATTGCACAAGAGAGTTTAAGCGCGAGGGAGGGATGGATAGGATAGGAGCGAAAGAGAGCGGGAGAGGGAAAGGGGGAGAAGGTATTACAAAGAGAAGGACAGAGAGAAGGATGGAGTTTCCACGCAAGATTCTAGAGTGTTTCACTTCTCGTCTACCTACAGCCGCGCCTAATATCCTGCGTTCTAGCAAAATCTAACGTCAATTCTCGACGTCCTTGCCGTCGACCTGGATGCCAATTTCATTCGCCCGGAAACTACCTTCCGGAGAGTCGGATTAACTTTCGCGAATGCATGCAAATCTTGCGACGATGAGAAGAGACCGGCGTCGGATACCCCGAATGAAATGTCCTCTGCTAAGAGAGACGCTAGCTCATCGTCGCTTCCTTTCGTATTCCCAACGATTTAAATAAAACCTGGTGCTGTTTTTCTTCGTAAACGCTCGTAGGATAGTTGCAGAGCTCCAAAATGGTAGGTGAATCCAGTTGGATCGATGTAATCCCGCTCCCTATCGAACCATCCGTCCTAACATTACCATAAGGGCAATATATTTTACTAATTGCGTTGGAACGAGTTGAAGTTTAGGCCGAACTACATCGTGGGATATCGAATGGACGTGACCCAAGTCTAAAAGAAGCGAAGGAATCTTTTGATAACGAAAAAGCCCCAAAATATTTGCAATAACGTGGAATACAAGTGCAACGATACAAAAGGCAGCAACGTGTGGAAATGATATTCTAGATCTCCACGCCAACTACGAATATCTCGACAGCTAACCTATAAACACCAGTCGGTATCTTTGCCTTCGATCGAATAGGGATCGATCAGAATCGCGTTTTGTGGCAACGACAACTTTTCAGCTCGCTTTGATAGTAATGCTAGCGATGCAAACTCTCTTTCGTTCCTTTCAATGTCGACCAGGTCTCGCTCGTTGCTGATATCGACCACGACTACGACAAAATCTTCAAAGCCAAGTGCGTACCACCCAAAGAGCTCTGGAGCTTGCGAAAGTACGGAAAAGGATGGCGATACGCGTTTCATGCACAAGCGTCGTGAGGAGGCTAGACGAGGCCACCGAAAACGAAGAAAGGGTGCAACGACGACGACGGAGTAGCAGCGATTTAAAGAGTTGCATTTCATCGAGGACGGTTTTAGAGACAATCGAGCAGTAGTTCACAGCTTACAAAAAGCTCCCTGCGTGAAACTTCCCACTCTCGGTGAGAAAGACCTTGCTCCAGAACGACGCCACTCTCTGTTTCGACCTCAGTTTTTTGTTCGCTCCTTTCCTTGCCACTCTCTTCTTCCCAGTACACTCCTCTTGCGTTCAGCAAGCTTTTTCTTTTCAAAGTCGCCAACCGACCCGGTGAATCGTGTTGTGTGATTCAGGATGTTGAAATCGGATCTCCGTTTCTTCGCAATCAGTCCACTTAATTTCCATATTGATACGGAATGCTTGTTCCCCTTGGAATTTCCTATAAAATTTGATGCTTTCATCGACCTCGACGGTCCTATAATATGATCGCTAGCGCCATAGTCCAGTCCAAGTTCTACCATTGTTTTGTAATTTCGCAGAGTTGAAGAGAAACTTGATGCGTCGATCACATTTATGACAGAGTGTGTGAGAGAGAGAGAGAGAGAGA
>JAITYT010000114.1:1075316-1111152 GCA_025433975.1 Liostenogaster flavolineata
GGTAAGCGACAAGGCGCCGCGTTTAAACGCTGAGACGTTTGTTTCGTTTATTTAAAGAAAAGCATCGAGGTTCGTCGATTTTGCAAACAGTTTTGCTTATCTCTGGCAAAAAATCATCGCGACGAAATTCGAAATGATTTTTAACGAAATGTAGGCCAGAGAAGCTTGGAGCTTTTTGTTAATAAAGGGAAAGAAACCGAGCTTGGATCGTTAAATTTGTGTCACGGATTAAATCGAAAGTAACATTTTCAAGAGATTCACGTTTTACGATGTTTGCTCGACTAGAATTTCGATCTTTTCACCTCCGAAGAAAAAATTCTGAGCTTTTAGGATTTGTTATATAATATTTCATTTATCGTTGTGAAAATCAATTTGTACGTACACGCGATGCTCGTGAAAATATTCATAGTTTTACTATGTAGCTTCGAATAGCTCGATACGCTGAAAAGTTTAAAACATTTTCAGCCGATAATTGGATCTTTTATCTTATTTATCAGAAAACGGGATCGAAAATATGTTTACGCTGCGCGACAGCGCACTTCTAATCGTAACGCAAGCATATTTAATTTAGTCAACTATTAAGCGCCACGCATTTCGTCGGGATATTAACTTTTAGAAGTTAGATGTTCATACGACGTCGATGAGCTTTGGAAGATATTCCATTTTAACGTTACTGCAGGCACTTTCCACCGTGTAATGAATATACATATAACGTTACTTACGGTCGGTGATTAACACGTTGAATGCCGGGCCAATTTTATATAACTTCCTCGAAGCGCCGGGAAAAAATTGGTATTATACGATGCATAGCGTAATGAAATTTTACGTGTAACGATTAAGTTGAATTTTATTACCGTCCATCTTGTTCGTGTTCACGGATGATCGCTGTTTCTGTCGTCTCTCCTCGCGAAGCGTCTATGAAATCGTTCTTGCCAGAATCGATTTACAAAGGAATGCTATCCACATGAAAATCATTGAAGAAAGCGTTGAATTTTTGCATAAAAAAGGAAACGATCATGCGATGAAATTTTGTCGTGACTCGATTTGTGTTAAAATTACGCGTAGTAAACTGAAAACGCTAGTTTACAATTTTTCAACGCTACTCGTTTATATTTTTAACGAAGACTACGAATGAAAAGAATCCTGCGCCTTTATAGTAACATTTTTGTCCGTAATTTGCGAATGTGACATCCGAAATCAATATCTTGTACAATCGAGTTAGTTAAGCCGAAATAAAAATCTGATTCCATTTATCCGATTTTGTTAAATTAAAACTGTATACACCGAACGCCATATAAATTTCAGGATATAATAAAATTCCCCTGCATTATTATTTATACGCGTATACACGTGTGCGAATGTCTTTCGAATTCAATTTGCGCGAAACATCATTCAAAAGATGCGATAAACGTCGATGAAAAATATTTCCATAGCTGAATTGAAATTCATTCTCGTTTTCCGAGGTTCGTTTTTATCTCTCGTATCTTTTGTCCTTTTCATTTTCGAGATGCGAGGAGATCCATCGCGAAAATAACACCTCTACTTTACTCTTGAAATTAATTCATAATCAAATAATTCCACGTTAACCCGATTCCTTCGCGGATCTTTGCAAAACCTGCGAGAGCTGCGTATAAAAAAAAACCGGTTCACGAGTGAAAGTCGAAGGACGAACTTTTCGCAAGATCTTCCTACCCGGAAAAATCGTAGAACGGGAAGCAGAGCGGTTCGATCGACAGTTAGGCGCGATTCATCCCAATAAAAGCGCCGCGAAGAACGTTTCGTAGCTACCGTATACGAGCCTGAGCATCACCAACTTGGCACATAAATCCTTCCATCTCGTCGGTACACCAGTTCGACTCGAGGTGATCCTTGCTCAAGAGCAACAGCCTCGCGCGAGACAGTGCTGGCTCGAGGGGGTGGCGAAGGACGAAGAGAAGGGGAAGGAGGAGGCAGAGAGACCGCATATGCAGTACCACACGGTATGACGAACACGAATACTCGTTACGTTTAATAATACCAGCGACAAAAGTAACACGAGTAATAAACTCAACGGTAGACTTTGTCGTGGTACCTGACAGCGACTAACGAGACAAACGACAGTGCGAATGAAAAGTAGAAGTGGGGTGGAGTTAAACGAAAGAATGGCCTGAAAGAAGAGGAAAGCGAAAAAAGGGGATAGACACCGCTATGAGGAAACAAAGGGCCACGAAGGAAGCAAAAGGATCGCTCTTCCGATACCCATAACTCCCGTAACTGACGAGAAGTTCTCCTGGGTAGAGTACGGCGTCTACCTTCTATCCTGGAAGAGCCACGTGTGCGTGGATGAGTCCATGAATCGCGTGGTACTGAAAGGATGGCACTTTTAGGACTACATAGGCAAGGGGAGTATTCCCGTTAGCTCGTTTGGCTCTGTTCTCTCGAATCTTCGACCTTCGAGTTCCTGTTAACTCGTTCGCCAGTGAAAAAGTCGCCATATCGATGAGTGATACGTCGTACGTTGCTCTTATGTCGCGCCAATGGTTGAGGTTTCTAGATGATCGTGTCCTAACCTTAAAATCTCGTTATTGGCATATATTTAGCCCCGTGGCACAGAAAATGACCTGAAGACGCGTCATCGGAGACTGGATTAACCAACTCCACGCACACCATCATCTCGTCACTGTAGAGTACACGCGTTTCACCACGTGGGTCCTTCGCAACACGGTCTCATCCTAGTCGTATCCCGAAATATAATAGCGTGTCATTAGATTCTAATGTGTTTACATCACGTTTGCACGTCGCGCTTGCGAACCTGATACACATACAACCTGATTAGCTGACGTGGCGACGCGTCCTCGTGCCTAACCTATTATTTTCAACCCGATAGCGTACACGTACAATCTAATTATATATCCATCCCGCTTTTGATGCTGCTTTAATCCCTTTCGAGCTCCACGACATCGTGCCCTTTTACCCTTCCATGTCCTCTTCCATGGGTCGCCTTCCCCACCTCGTTTTTTTTGCTCCTGTTGGTTCGTTCTCCTCTCCGCCGTCCGACGCTACAGCGTTCGTCGCTCGTCGTTCAAGCGCAAAACACAATCCTTTCCTCACGGCTGATTCAGGGTGGATTGTCCATTTTCATTTCACCAGTTCCCTGTTTTGGTATCAGTGACTCTTGCAAGATGCTTGATGCAGCCCTAGCTCGATCCAAACTTCTCCAGAAATGACCAGTTTAGGTGCCTACGAGTTTTACAAGATACTATTGTCCTTGCTTCATCGACCTGGATACTTTGCAATCGTCTCGTACTCCAATTCGATGACACTTTACGTCCGTGGAAATTAAACGTAAGAGCAATACTTCCATCACATCGATTCAAAGTAGACCGAATGCGCGATACCTGTTGCGTTGAATTCTTAGATCGATCGATCGTTCGAATGAAAACGAATCCTGACGTTTAGAGTTTTCCATCGAACAGGAAGGGAGATCGATCGGGACAGGTCATCCTCCACGTGACAGTACCGACGTCGTTCTTTATATTCGACGGGAGAATGAAGCGTGGAATCGAACGAGCGCATTAATAGAAAAGGCAGCTGGACGCCTGCCAGGAGGTGGCGCCCTGGAAGGGGCGAAGACGTAACTCGTTTCGAAGTTGGAACAACGGGGCACGCTGCTCCGCTCCTGCAGCCGTTCGGTTCGAACTTCTCGAAGCAAAGGCAGATAGCTCGAGGTAAGTGACTTACAAAAGGAATTCCAAGTCGGCCTCGCGTTGCTCCTCGGTGCTAGAACGAACGGGTTACGCCCAATAGTAATGCTCGGGACCAAAGTGTGACCCACTTCGAGTTTCGTTATCTCCGTGTTACGATTCTATTCGAAGGCCCCACCACGATGGAATTTTATCCGGCGATCGACGACGACGACGACGACCCTAACATTTTTCAGATTCTGACGATACTTGGTTACAACAAGTGTCTATTATATTCGTTTGATAGGCTATCGAAAAACAACGAAGGACACGAGAGGCGTTACGATCTATCCAAGGTGATCGAGCGCCATGAATCTTCCCCTAACGAGTTGCTCTCTTCCTCTGCTCCCTTCTTAGCCTATATGTTTTCCTCTTCCCAAACCTATCGAGCCTCTTTGATCTCTGGCAGTTAAGTACAAGCTACATGTTTATCCCTCATTAAAGAAGATCGTACCAGTGTTTCGACATCGAAGGCGTGTTCGGCAGGTGTCGTCGTGACGTTAGTACGAGGTGCAAACGATTCGATCAGTTTAGGTCCTACGTTCTCATTGGGAAGGTTTCTAGCCGCGTTGGACATCAAGGTGCGGTTATAACGAGATTCGTTGGTGTCTGATCAGAGCGAAGTGTGGAGATCTGAAAGTTTTATCAAACGATCGCCTATTCCTTCCTTCGTAATATATTATTGATTTTATTATATATCACGCACCGGAAGACGTCTAGGAGAAGCGTAGTTCTCTTCGTGGCGTAACTTCACGCACGATCGTGAAACGTTTCTAATCGCTAGTTTCATCGAGTGTGTAATGGTATCCTTCTCCGCTCGTAATATATAAGATTTTTTAAGAAGTTCTATCTAGATTCACAAATAAGTACAAGTACTCACGATCAAGGTGCCACGAAAGCACTTGATATTAAGGCGATTAAGTCGATTGAAAATCAGAATGGTCACGTGACGATATCGGGGCCCATAGTCGAGGGAACAAATTACACGGCCACTGGCGATCGTCACGGAAGCCTTGAGGGGCCTTGGCACACCGCGGTACCTGCTAACCTGGCTAAGTGGCGCCAGGTTCGTCGGACTCTTGTTTGGGGCCCTTAGCTCGTGGTAATAACGCCGCCCTAACCAACGATTACACGAACATTAGCGCCTAATAGGCGTCATTCGAAGTACCGGCCACTCCTCGCGGTCAAATCTATGGTATTTCTATGGCTCGAGGTTCTTAAATCGCCGAAACGTCGAAAGGTCCAGCCGGTGCGTCTTTCAAAGCCGTTCGATCGAGACTTAAACGTCTACCGCGTCGTAATTTATGGCATCATCGTTACGCTCTACGATCAGAAGTGGCGTCTTACGAATGATTTCAAATGGCAGCGGATAAGTAAGTAGGTTGGTAGACAGGCGGGAGATAAGTAGTTCGGTACGTAGTACCGTGTTCTCGCGCCAAAGCGTTTCGCATACCCTTTTCCAACGTCTTTTACGACGATTTACGGAGGCTTTTATTACGTCGTTCCCTAGGTCTTACGACCAGATCGCGGAGAGACTGACTCGTGTTCGGCAGTTTCGTTGCCCCGGCCAAACGTTTCAATTTGAAGACAGGATGCACGCGAGGGACCGACGTGCCGAGTCTCGAGACTTCGCTTACCTAACCTCTTTAAATCAGACGCGTGTAGTCCTCGAACAGTTGTGTGGGTAGATGGGGAGAAAGATCGCTACAAATTTTCCTCCGTTTTGATCCGTGCCTACCAAGTCGATCGAATCGACTAGATTGAACACCATGTCCAGAAAAAGAAGGTCTAGGGTAGTAATTGGAGGAAATGGACGTAGAATACGAAGATGTAAGAAGACGATGACCGAAACTGTTCTTAGAAGTTATGGGAGAGCTAATTCCAAGGAGCGACGCTTTGGAGAAGACTCGACGATTTCGTAGAGTCGGATTGAACGTATTCGTCTTTCCTCGCGGGAGCTGTCAGCGCGAGGCGCTATCCCTGGCAAATTCGACGCGTAATAACGATTCCTTTGTTGCTCTGGAGCCACGATTAAAGGCTGTATCGCCGCTCTACCACTACTAGCATCGTCGTCCTGGTCGTCGTCCTCGTCGCTATCGCGTCACCACGAGCAACGGATAATGAGAAGATGGCCCGGGGGAGCCACCGATTCGAGGACGAAGTCGTGGGCGGACGGAGAGCCGAAGAAGGATGAAGGTTAGCAATGGCACTCCTTCCTGGAGACGTTAACAGCGAATCGCTCGAAAGGTCGCTCCTAAGCTCGAAGAGACGCAAGAAATATTTCTTCCCTGCTTCTATCGGGTTATTAATTTCATCTTTTCGACGATAGAATTTCTCAAAGAAGGGAAACCATACGCAATGTGCGCTAGAACGTAGACGAGAAAATAATACTCGCCTATCTTTTTCCCCTCTCCTCTTCCGATTGATTTTGCTAACTTCCTCACTGATCTTGGTGACGCCTGACGGTACGTATTCCAATTTCAAACAGACGATTCGCAAAGAAGGTTCGGAGAAACGAGGAGAAACACTGAAGAGTACAAGGCTGAACAAGATTCGGCAATCGGTCTCGCTTCCTCTTGGTCGACCTACGTTCCTCTCAGAGTCGGTCGACGTTTCCTCGAGGAAAAGTAACGAGCATCACCGTGTCATACGGACGTGGCTTCTCTCGACTTTGCTCGATCCCTCAGCCAATCTCGAAAACCTTATCGGCGGGCCGCACTCGATGCAAGATTAAAGGACTCGGAGTGCATGATGGACTCCGCCGTTGTCGACGAAGAAAGCAAATCGCACCAAGACGCTACGGTTCGTTTCATTCAATTTATCGAGAGTCTATCGATCGTGCGGGATCTCCTCTTCTCTTTAAGACTATTCGTCGATGGGCATTCGCTTATAATCGACATGACGCGATTCGTAGATCTTTAAGGGAGATCGATCGTTGAAAACGTCTGGTTTCGGCGTTGTTATGTCGACGGGTGCGTTCACGCTTCTACGATTTACGATCTCGAAGCTGCATTAGCGGAACACTCGCAGAATGGATCGAAATTATACGCTTTGGTGTACCTGTCGATAGGATGCATTTATCCCGAAAGGAGACTACCAATTACCTACGATTTTTAACACTTTAGCCCGCCGAAGAAATATTGTCGACTACCTTTAAAGCGCGGTTAGATCTATCCAAAATCGATACGCGTCGGTACTGGCAGAGAAGAACAAAGATTATCGAAACGACTCGACGAGGTAAGAACGATTCTACGTGGGCAGGGTGCGGCGTGAAATTGCGGCTGGGATGGAGTTGAAACTCCGCGAAAACTTTCATAAAATGATATTGTTTTCCGTCTGGGTCAGGGGAGTCACGTCGGAATATTTATGTCGTCATCGTGGCATCGTGCCGACGATCGCAAACGGCTGGGTACATACCAACCGAGCAAGCAACCCATCTACTTTCCTAGCTCCATGGCACGACCTTCGCCCGATCTTACGCCGAGAATTTTCATATCGTCGATGCGTGCGTGCTGCTAGCTTTGAACCCCGTAATTTCATTTCACCCCTCGTAACACGTCCATGTTTTTCTCGACGTCTCATCGACGAGGAACGAGTTTCGTCTCGGCTGCTTTCCACGGACTCGACTTTTCGATCCGTGCGGGATCGACTCCATCCAGCTCGACCGGCTTAATTACTTATTACTTATTAGCAGTGTGGCTGCGCGGTCGGATCTCTCTTCCTCGCGTCGCGTGAATACTTGATGCTTCTCCGAGTGGCTGTTCAAGAGAGGAGGCGTTTAGCGAGACCCGGCAAAGGCGCGGCCGAAGAATCCGAAAGTCGCAGTCGAGAGTCGGAAAGAGGCAAGTCGAGAACGATTATCACTTGCCGGACCAAAGTTTCGCGCCAACGCCTAAGGCGAACAAATCTTTAAGTTGCTGTTGAGAGTCGAGAACTGCGATCGATTGTGATCCGAGGCTACAAACGAGGCTAGGGAAAAGTGGAGGGAATTTTATCGTATCCAAATCTCAAAGAACGGATGCTAAGAAGGGCGAGGGTGAAGCATTGAACCTAAATTAGCTAAGTAAAGGACATGTAAGCAGGAGAATGGCAAAACAAAAAGCTAATATATGCAACAATAATGAAACAAAAAGCAATATTAAAGAAATCAGAGCTGTACAATTTATATTACTAAGGATGATAATCGACCTAGCGTGGTAGGTGAAGATCGACGACATAGAGACTTCCATCAGATCCCGACTGTTAAAGTCGATACATCTAGTGGACTGATGTCCAGTACAGTCACTGAATTATGGGTGATAAAACGAATGGGTGAATAAACGAACAACTGATTTGGAAATTACATTAATAAGAGACACCTGAGAAATCTTATCATGGGATCAATCCATGTATTATTAAAAAGAAAAGAAAAAAAGATCGAATAGACGTAAACTGGACGAACGGAAGGGATCTAACTCGTGTCGTGGAGCGGGCATTTTCATGTGTTTGTTCCTCGACTGTACAATGAACGAGGATCATAGTTTTCCATCGTTTTTGAATTTCATTCCGGGCGAACGCGATGAATGCGAAGCGAAGGTACATGCACGCGCCTGTTGTAGAGACAGATATACAATAAGAAAATAGTCGAATGCGCGTGAAAAGGCGACAGGAATTTAATTACGCTCTGGAATTAAATTCGAGATAAAGTTGGTAGATAATAAATGGAAAAGTTGTAAAGCAAGATGCGCCATGCGTTGCTCGCGCTATCACGGAAACGTGCTCGTATTTTTATAGAAATATTATCTTTTGTTGGATCGTCAAAAGATTATTCTACGCGCATAACGTCATTAAGCGGGACAATAAACGTAAATGTCCGTCGAGGGATTATCGAGGAAACGTTGTTTTTCTCTCTCTATTTCTCTCTATCTTCTCATTGCCTTTTGCATTTCAGCAGAAGATGTGATGTTTTTCGCTGATAACTATCGAGTGGATTCGCATTATTCCGATCTCATAGGTCGATAGAGAGCTAAAGGAGAAAAAGTCGAAAGTATGCTCGCGAGAATCCTTGGTCAGAAGTTAGCATCTTTTATCTTGCGCTAGATGGGTGGCTGTAGGAGGCAAAGGGAAGCTAGACAAAGAATGATCACACGAAGGACATCGCTTTCTGGCTCGTAGGTGTGCCTCCTTTCGTCCGAACCATACCATCATCGGATGATTCTATCGATTCACCGGTTTAGCCCACGTTTTCGTCTTATCTTATAAATCTTATTTACGATTAATGACGCGGGATCGAGTTACCGGGAAGATCGATAGAGCCTATTCACTTCGTTACTGTTTCAACAATTTCATCGAACTACCGCGTGAAAATAAGAAACAGTAATCGAAAGTCGGAGAAAGTTCCCCCTTGAAGTCGATCCCGCATCGTTGCGGGAACCTTCTAGTGTTTCACAAGCTTGTAATCGAAGAAGCTAAGAGGTTAAGTCGATACAGTTAACGAAGGAAAATTGTTTCACGGACACGTTCAAGCTTACACCGCACTTTTCTTTCTTCAAACGTCTCCGTCGTGTAGAATGAATCTTCCAATGTCCCAAAGAATGGCAAATAAGAAAGATAAAGATGCGGAAATAATGTTGTCAAACCACGTGTTCATAAGAAACGTATCGATGGCAGCTTCCTTTTTTCCATCGCTTGTTTCCAATATCGATCGTCGAGGGCAACGATCTGACGGGCAAACAAAATATTGGGTTGTCCGGAAAATTCGTGCCGATTTTGAAGAAAAAAATTAATTATATAATATATATAATTATTTATTTTATATGTATATAATAAAATATGTAATAAAAGATATAATATAAATAATAAAAACAAAAAAATTTTTTAAAAATCGAAAATCGGCACGAACTTTCCGGACAACCCAATACAAGGATCGTTACAGGAATAAGAAGAAGAATGAAGCGATGGACGATTTGGGCAAAGTTAATTTCGATATTCTTGTAAAGAATTATTTCGACATCGAGACAAAGTACCTTCGCAATAATTAACCCGATCGTTTTAGAGGAAGAGAAACATGAAATGGCAGGTCGACCTATCGAATTATTTCTGTCTCGTCAATAAGTTTCTTCGAGTATCACGCTTCTTCTTTTAACGCCACTGGAAGAATAACTGCCGACCTATATTTTCCGCTCGTTCCCCCTCTCGCCTTCCACTTCGATTTCGTTACGATTTCTTATTTACTCGGCCGAACAGGTCGGTAAGCGATGCATTCATCCAGCGTACCGTCGGTGTCTCGCGCAGGGAAGTAGGGCAAATTTTCAATAAGAAATGTTTGGATCCTCGTACGAGTCTCCTTTCTCAGCGTTGTTGCGCGCCCTGTTTTTATTCCTTTCATAAAGAGGATCAAAAGCAGTATACGATATTAAAAATGGCGATGCTCGGCAGTTCTGCTACGAATAAAGACCAAGGAAATGGCGACGGAACGACGACAACGACGACGACGATGAGGAGAAAGAGAGAGAAAAAAATTGAAAAGAGACGGAGCTTACGTACGATGTATTTCAGCATCGTCCGTATCGATAAAACGCGAATGCTTGCCTGACGACTACGCAATCGTGACGAGACACGGCCGTGACGAACGGATCGGGAATGACATTAAGCCAGAGACACTCTCTTCCTTAGACGAATCCATTGTAAGTGAAATAAAATCGAAGAGCGAGCTTCGAAGAGCAAATCTATCGTTTCGAGTGACACGTCGCTTTGTACATTCCATTTTCTACTTCGTTCGTCCAACGGAACTCTCATCGTTGCACGTACGATAACTCCTCGCGACAGACACGTTCTACATTAGACCGATTGCAATGTTAAGTACATTTAGCGATTGTATGGACTTTGACCGTACGTACGATCCTACCAAAAAGTGCGAGTCAAATCGCGACGAGCCACAGGTCGAAAGGCGCCAGTCCAAACGCGAGATTTTGACTTGTACTGCAGTGCAATTGCAGAGAGCGACGTCAGCAACTGCAAAAGGAATCTCGTTCGACGGTGGGAGCGGATCGGAGGGGAAGAGTCGGGGACTTCGTCGCTCGAGCGACGTTGAAAGGATTACCAGGATCTCTGGAGTCGATGAAAGCAGCGGAGAGGCGGGACGATTCGTCGGGATCCTGGCTCCTTCTTCGATGACGACGAGAAGATCGAGAGAAACGCCATTGGACTTACGTCGTTTGACATTACGCGGGCATTAAACATTTCCCTCGCGAGGGATTTGCGCCGAGCAGAGACGGTAAACAATAGACCCCGAAGACGCAGGCACACCGGACCGAAAGAGCCCCGACGTTAAGCCGAAGCCAAGGTGCGGTGGATCCTTAATTGCAACTGACACCGCGTCGTACGCTGGCTTCGTGCTGCAACGCGCTATGAACAGACTGGCAGAAACACCCAAAATCCTCGGATTTATCTTAGCGATTTTACTGCGACGCGTCGCGGCATCGATCGCTCTGTGACAAGACCGTTTTATCCTTTCCAAATTCGCCCTTCGTCCTTGGTCCTTCGTTTTTCCCCTCTTCTCCCATCGAACCTACGAGTTTATCCGTTTCGACTACTTTCTGATCTCGTTTGCGGATGATCGCCTCGATTTTGCTGCAGGCACTGGATCCTGTTAACACTTGGACAGCCACGTTGGTCCCCCGTGACCGAGCGAACGTTTCTCTAATCTTCCTTAGAGTAGTCCTTAATAAAGTACATATCGATAAAGATATTTGAACGAATTACAAAATTAAACGACACTAAAATATGCAAAGAAGATCGAATGCAAACGATCAAATATCTTTTAATAAGACACAATACTATATAGAAATTAAATGGTTCACGAGCAAAGTAGACTAAATTAGTATGGCGATCAAGTGCTAAAGAGTCGGTGCATCTTCTGCTGTCAATTTGGTCGATACTAGTCTGTCCGTTAGTCCTTCTGTTTCAATTTACCGCTTCCGTCATCTCCCTTCTCCTCCTGAACACAAGTCTCACGAAACACAGAGATTCTGACCAATACCGAACACCAGCAGTTTCGAGCATTTTCGATCTCTTTTGCGATGTTCAGGCTGATCGGTACATCCTACGTTCCCGATTTGGTTGCAACTCGTCTGGTCGTTATCCTTGCTTCTCTTTTCTTCTAGGTTTGAATCCTTCTCTCACTCTCTCGTTCTATCTAGCAGACATACGCGCTCTGACTAGTGGAATCTCTATCTTCTCTCTCTCTCTCTTTTCTCCATCTATCTCTATCTCTACCTATATCTCTACTTACATCTCTGTCTCTTTCTCTCCGTCGATTGGACTCGCTCGTTCTAGCCACGTTAGAGTCAGGAATTCACCGTTGTCGTTCTTCCTTCTCCTGCTGCTCCTCCTGCTCCTCTTCCTCGTCGTCGTCGTCGTCGTCGTCGTGGTCCCTGCATCGTCATCACCGTCAGTCGCGATAATGAGGACATCTTGTACCTCGCTAACAAGACGAGTGTCACACCTCCTCGTACTCGTGCCATTGCCTTTACACGCAGCGACTCGACTCTCTGCTCGCGAACACGGGAATATCATAATGCCGTCGGCTTACAAATGCGCTTAGTTGGCGGCACCTCCTCGTGCCACGAAGCGTCAAAATCGCTCCGTCGTCTTGAAACGTCGTCGACGACTGCAACGATGAAAACGGCGTCTTCTCCTTCCGAGTCCCACACGGAGATAGAGACGGCAACGATTTCGCGAAAATTCATGAAACGGATGACGCCAGCCGAGAGCGGCCGAGTCAAAGCGAGATCCCTTTGTACCTTGCTCGAGATACGCTCGGATGAATTCCGAGGGCGGCGTGGCGCTGCGCGTCGCGGTCTCTCATTATTGGACAACGTCGATCTCTACGGCGAGTAGAGACGAGGACCTTCGATCATTTCGCCAGATATTCTTTGAAATCGAGACGCTCGTTGCCGCGTCGATCGTTCCACCATTTCGCGCCTTCTATACTTTTCCTCGGATTTTTCTTATATTTTTCCGTTTTTCATGGATTTTCGGAATTTTTCTGCCGAGATCGTTCGTGGTTAACGCGTTAAGCGCCACGTCGAATTCACGCGCCGTTCCGGTCATGCCACGGTTAACCGTCAGGCGGACCCTGCCAGAATATAAACAAATAAAACGGAGTTTAATCATTTAGAATAAAAGGAAGACAGTGCGCACAAATGACAGAATGCACGAATGTTAAGACCAAAGACAGCTGTTGTAATTAATGTACACGGAAACCTCGCCTTTGCTTATCTTGTTTCAATAAATTACATTAATGTTTTTAAGTATTATATTGTTTTCCTTGAAGCATTGACCAAACAAAAACCGATGTCGCCTAAATTGAACGTTCAGTCTCACAAGTACGGAAGGACCGACACGCGCGCCATGATAACGAACGAAAAGTTTGCTTTCATTTGCTTTAGGTTTCGTTCGATTAGGTTGCCGGTCGCTACGGTGATCGTTAACGTCTTAATCACGTTATCATCCGAAGGTTTAAAAAGTCCTCTAGAACGAAGGTGGAAGAATTCTTCTCGACGAGAGATCGATCTTGTCGACCGATCTCATCTTCCCGACGAAGAAAGTCCAAGCTACAGGAAAGAAGCGCGATCTAACGTAGTGCTTGACAAAAACACAAATAAAAGATCTAAAACGAGAGATGAAAGAACTCTTCTCGAAGATCGATTCTACCCAAACGGAAGATGTCAGGGCCGAAGGAAAACCCAGAACGCGAAACGGTCGTCTGGACGCTTGCCTTAGGACGTTGGAGAGTTTGATCGTCATGGCCTGAAGACGGTGTCGCGCTTGGAAGCGGTATTAACGTATTAATATACATGCGAACGACATCGATATGCGTGTAATCCGACGTTCTCTGGGGCTTCGTCGTCCGGCTTAGGAACGAGAAGGTGGTAGAGATGGAGGAGGAAGTGGAGGAGAAGGAAGAGGACAAGGTGGAGGAAGCATGGATGACAGGGAGGGTACTACACGACCGCTATCATAATGCACCTTAAGCCGCCTTCTGCCTCCACTCTGCCCTCCTTCGTGCCTCAAGCATTAAGAGGGTCATCCGTGATCCCTAAGGCGCATCGATTCGACTCGTTGCAGCGCTCGGACCATCCGAAGTCTCACCGAGACGTCGAACCGTCGCGCTTTTAACGATATAAAGCGATTCCAGGAATTCCTTCCTTCGAGCCTGCCTCTCACGAGCAACATCGTTGGACTCTGGTCCAAACCAACCTGAAGTGAGACAACCTCGCGATTCCACGATGATACGCGCCTCCAGTCGATAACACTTCTCTGTCTCTATTTTTTATATTTGTTTTAGCACCTGCTAGGTATTCGTAGCTTCTTTTCGCTTGAAGTATTCTTGGAGTAGTATGAGAATTGTTTCAAGGGTTTTGTAGAATCTTCCATATCGTATTCGCAAAATTCTTGAAATATCGAAACTAAATTCGAATCGGTTTGGCATAATTTGGTTTCTAACAAATTTTATCTGTCAGTTTGCTCACTCGAATGACTCTAATAAATTAACATGTACTGCAGACTAAAAGAAGATGCAATTGAGTAGCCAAATTAGACTTCGACTAGAAATGACGTCACTAAAATCGCTTCGACATATCCGTTAATCCTTACGGTTGTCGAATAGGCGAAGAAGTCGCGTGTTATTAAAGAATAAACGAATCTAAAAACCGTCTCTTTCCTACTCTGCTAGTACCCAAGCAGAATTCGAACAGAAGTGGAAGACGAATTGCGTTCTTCGCGAGTAAATCGCGATCGAGGCTCATGAAATCGATTTAAGCTTTTGGTTGGACGGCTGATTGGTGGGATACTTACTTAGATACGTACCTAAGTAATATAACACTTACGTAGATCGGATGGAAGTGGATTCTAGCGTTTACCCCGTTTTCCTAGCGTCGTCGCCATTGAGTTTAACCATGAAAGAAGAAAAAGGTTCATCCATCATCGTTAGCATCTCGTTTAACGACAGTCGCTCGCCCGGAAGCTGGCGTTTGACTTTGAAAGCTGTGTAAACTCAGAGGGCAAACAAACGCTTTACGATCGTTCGACAACGAAGGCGGTCGTCGTGGTCGTCGTAATAACATCGACGTATCATAGAAATTTCACGGTGTGCGAAAGAACGAAATATCCGAGCGAGGCGAACGCTTATTTACGTCCCCGCGCGGCGTGCGTGGATGCACGACGATGTTTAATTGTGCGTTACAACGTCAACGTATATTTAATAGTCGTGCGTCTTCGTGGCGACGCGATGCTGCCTCCGCTTTTCTCCACAATAGATCCTTCCGTCTCTCTTTCTCTCGTTTTGGGAGCTTCGAGCGAATTTCTTAGCGAAACACGCCGTGGAATTTCTAACAATTGGCAATCTTTACTCGAGACGAAAGGCCTAGTTAATTCGACCATGTTCATTATGCCGGCCAGATAACGGCCAGATGAACTGATAATTCAGATTATTAACCGATAACGCGGTGAGTCAAATTAACGCGCAATAAGAGAATATTTAATCGACTCGTTGAATGCCAATAATTGTTTTATACGTTGACGATAGTAAATTCAACGGAGAAGCAACGAATTTTTTGATTTTCGAGTTGATCGAAAGTCTTGCAATTTCTACTCTAGGTTGAAGATCATTTAATCCATGCTCTGTCAACCTTGATTATTCTTTGCCTGTGATACAACATAGGTATATTAGCTCTCAAAAAGCGGAATTCTGGATGTGAGTTAACACTCAAAATAGACTGAATTGATGGAAGAAAAAGTACGCGTACAATCGAACAGTTGTGCTATAAAAAACGGAGGCAATATATCTTTTAGTGCTAAATGTAAAATTAGTATCTAGGTGAGAGATATGGAACGCACAAAATGTCTAGACTTAGTCAAAATACAGTTTTCATTTACATAGCTGCAATTACTTATATTGTCGGGAACAATAAATATTTCTTATGTCATTTTGAAATAAAAACGTTGATCATTAAAATTCAGTGACCAGATGTCATTCTTTGTTTAGATAAGTGTATTTTGATAACGAAAATAAAATGAAACGACATGAGTTTTCATAAAAGAAATACAAAATTTTATTATGTTATATAAAAGTGCAGTTGAAAGTTATCGGCCGTTTTTAAAAGCTTGTGGTCAATTTATTTATTGTAAATGATTGAAAAATGGTTATTTACAGTAAATAAATCGATACATGTACTGTGTAAGATATGGAGACTTTTGAGATTCGACTCCTTTTTACGCGGATTATTGTTTTGCGAAAGATTCAGGTAATATTTTTAAACAATAAGAAAAAATTCTATAAACAAAAAATGTGTAATTTCTTATCTATATTCATATTCTCACGTAACATCTACGATATGTAAATGCGTAAGAGATCCCTCCGACCCTAAAGGGAGCAATGAAAATAAAAAAGAAACAACAAACATAACGTCTACGACGGAAATCCAAACAATTTCAAAATCTCTTAAAAACAAGAAGTCTGCATTGTTTAACCAAGCACGATAAGATTTGCATACTTTCTAAAACATAGACGTTTTGCGTGTCGTGAGATTACTTTCAAACTGTATCAGCCAGAGAAAAAGATTTTTAACACAAATTGTTTTTCTTAAGGAAGACTATCGTTTCGTAATAGAGTTATTCATTATTTAAACAATTAAGAGAAGATTGTAAACAGATGATCGTCGACTTGTAGCAAGTTTCAATCGGTCAACGATTTAAAAAAGATTCGACTTAAAGACATTACGCACGTACGATAAATTTCCTGGTCAGAACATCAATGCTTTGACTAAATGACGTATACGGTACGCGTAAGAGTAATAAATGAAATATGGAATACGACATCGATTTAAAAATTGTGACATCGGCTAATGCGCCATGATTTGTTTTAAAATGCATCATACCAAACTACATTAATAATTGGTTAGTAAATTATTAGTTAATTCGTGTTTACTCACCCGATGCACAGAAGTGGCAGGAGAGACGACGTCCAGTCAGAAGGTCTTCAGGTCAACAGGTTCTCGGTGTTTGAGTTCCTCAAAGTTGCGTCCATGATTGCATTTCACTTCACTCGCGATCATTTAGACTCTGAATACGAACTACGATATCACTTTACTACGCGGCACGACACGACACGAAAGATGCGTTAGAAGCATGAGAATTATTCTACCGATGTACACTTGTCAACGGTCGATTAGAAACTAACCCTGCAAAAGGTTATTGTTAAACGCCTAGATCGAGTGCAATAGAAAAAGGAAAAGTTCGAAGAATTGTTATTGTTGTCGTTTTTTTAATACCTAAACCGATAGTAATTCTAAAGTAATTTCAAGTCGCGAATCGATAGCGAAGGTGACCGATTGAACAAATGGATAAATAGGTGAAAATGAATGATGAATTAAAGATAAAACATTATACAACAGAAGTAAGGAAAATAATTAGAGACAAAGAAAACTCAACAAAAATAGCATTACGAGTGTACTCTCATAATTCGTGGAGGAAATAGGTTAACTCGTTGAAAATGAAGTTAATTCGTCCGATTTGTGGGTCGGATGAATTAACTCGTTAATTAGTGAATGTCAAATCAAGCTTGTAATTGATAATTCGCGCGATTCCACGTTGGAAGGAAGGAAAAAACGGCCTTTCCCGTGATAAACGTAGAATTTAACGAGAGATACTCTCGTTTAAGTGACACCGAGGAGAAGAGCGTGAATCTAATTACACGTTTTTTTTTACGTCGTTGTTCTCCACGTTGACTCGCGGAATCCCGTTCGCGCGACATTTCGAGATGTATCGTACGGTGATAGTTCGTAAAAGCGAAATTCCTTTCTCAGTTTCATTCGTTCCATTGTTATTATTTCTTTTGTGAGACGTTACCAATATTTTCCGCTATTGGCAAATCCATTTACGCGAAACAGAAAGGAAGGATATATTGCATCGTCGCTACATGACCGTACTGAATTGCAAGCAGCGGGACGTTCAGCTATTTGAAGTTGGATGCGCGGTTTAATTACAGAGTACCAGAAATAACCGATAACAATCGATCCGTTATGCGTTCGAGATGCGGTAAAATATAAACGTTGTTATTGCGCGATGAAATTGCCAGGTATCCGCTCCTGTTTGTGAATAAACACAAAACGCATCTATGTGACAATCATAGCGGATATTTATCGATGAAACGTTAACGTTCCCGAAAGATCTGATCGATTCTTTTTAATCAATTTTACGCCTAACGACGAATTTACTCGATGATCAAAAAAATGTGCTAAGAAAGACGAGACAGATTTTCTTTGCCCTTGCCATAGTTCAGAAATGAAAAAGGAAACTTTCGAACTTCTGTTTAGGAATAAACAATAAGAAAATCCATATATTCGTGAAACGAACTATTTCGAACGCTATAAATTTTCTTTTGAAACGAGCAAACATTTCTCCCTTTCTTTTGAAAAGTTTTATCAAACGAACAGTTCTATCAATCGAACGTGTACGTACTCGTACGTTCCACCGAAAGCAGTCGAAATTCTTAGACGAGTACGAATATAAGGCGGACGCCCAGGCGACCAAATAGAAAGTTTGCAACGTCGAATCTCGCGCGAATCGATCCGCGAATTCATTAAAACGGGAAATAGGAATTCGTCGGAGGAGTCCTTTGTCGCGTCTGGAAGGACGCGTACATCTTATCGATTCGTGGCTGAGAGTCCTGGCGCTTCCGACGACGAGCGAATGATTTCGGACGAATTCGGTGCTACTGCCGACGTGACGCGTCTCGAGAGAGAGAGAGAGAGAGAGAGAGACGCGACGAACGAGCGCAAGAGAGATGCCGATGGAAAGAAGAGGAACGGATAGGCGTTCGATGACACGGGTCTAGGTGAATTTGGATGTGCCCGGGATCGTCTGCTGAAAAATCCTCCTGTTGGATCTAGCGGGTGTCTGCGGGGGGTGACGGAGGGGACGAACGGTTGACGCATTGCGGCGAGTAAATATGGGTCGTTCCGATTATGTCGGCTTGAAACGTGCCACGTCGCGAAATCTGACAGCGGCAGAGTGACTCGTACGTTTTCGCGTAGCTATAACTAATGCCTCGCGCGCATCATCCACCTATTTGTTTACCTTGCGCCTTCTGCGCGAGGCTCGATCTGTGTCGACAAAGATGCGACCGACTTCGATAGCCCGATACGCGTTTCGTTTCTCGCGCGCGTAACTCCATTTATTCCACGAGACGAGAGAACGAAATAAAAACTGTTGGAAATTGTCTCCAGCTTGCAGATCCGTTCTTTCGGTTTTCTGCGATTTACGAAAGAGGCCTTTCTTTTTCGTCAAGGTACGAAGCTAGGTCTTTAGAGTTTTTGCATTCCGTGGGAATCGTAACGATATCTATTTCACTCCGAAGTTGTAGGGATTTTATTCGATAGTTGTAGACTACGGTCTTCCTGTTATTGACTATGGTCTATTGGTCCATTGGTGTTAGTAGTTATAGACTAGTGATAGGTATGCTGGAGGAGAATAATCAATTCCGAATCAAGAGGTTTTAGTTAATTCTAATCAGCGGTTTGTGAGGGATTCAATAATAATATTGCTTCTGTATTCTGAGGGCAATCTCCACAAAATCTTTAGCGTCTCGTGTACAACTGCTTTACAGTTAGGTATCGCGCCACTACAGTACGAAACGCCATTGGCATCCTTACTTATGGTATTTCCGAACTGAGCATTTTATTGGAATAAGCAGACGTTAGGAAATTCAATAACATTCCCACTCTGAAGCTGTAGAACAAAGGGATCTCAAGAATGTCTACAATTCGTTTCTTCGCTTGTTCTTAGTGACTCGTGTTCTGGGATTATCTATATATAAGTTTCGGACGATTGATCGGAATAAGCGATTCGATTCTTCGATCGATGATGGTTATGGAAACGATAATTCAATTTCCAAGGAGAGATAAATTTGTATTGCTTTTACGCGCGTAAAAAAAGCTCTTCGAGAAATTATCCGGTTCACGAGTTAACTTATTGAATATCGTATGAATTTCGCGATGCAACCTTCTACGAGATCATAAAATCGCCAGAGGAGTTTTGTGGTTAATGTATCGAAAGTCTACATAGATAAATTATTGATGATTATTATGTGCGAGGGATATGTTATTCTGTTGGCTATTGCGGTGAACCGCGTAGTCTAGCAATTTAGAAAATCGTATGAAGGATACATACGTATGATTCGTTTAGGAATTGGACGATTAAACTTGAAGAAATAATAAAAATTCGTAAGTATTGAACATCACGATTATGTCTACTTTTGTGCATGTTACGCATTAGTGGCATCTAAAGCGTAAATTTACTTATCAAGAGGCAGATATCCATACGTAGGCAGTCCTACAGCAAACAGTGTTCTGCCCCTTTCGTGTGACAAGTCAATACTTATTCCTCCAAGCGACAATCCTTTAACCTAAAGGTTCGCGCAATATTTTAATCTCCTAAATATATTCCAAATAAAGTCCTTAGCCTTCAAAAGCTAGAAACGACATTTGAACAACTTCAAGAAATCTACTGTACTTCGTAACACCAACAATTTTGTCTCTTTCAAAACGAGTCCTAAAATCTCCACGATTTCGTATAATCCTCGAATCTTCTTTCATCTAGCCTTCTTAATCGTTTCATACTTTCCACGCTAAAAAGGCGCTGAAAATGAGGGACTCCTCAAAAAGTGATTCCAGGTTGTCCGTGTGAACGTAGAAATAAACAGGCGAAGACCACCGATGATTCCTTAGGTCAGCGCTAGCTCTCCGTGGAAAAGGAGAGAACCGATGAAATTGTCGTCCTTGTCGAGCGACGGTAGTCCACGGTCCGTCGGCTAATTGGTGATTCATTCGAAACCGGTAGAAATAGCAGCGGCGCGGCTCGAAGACCGGTTCGATTTCGAGCGGCACGTTTGCAAGAGGCACTCCACGTGTTTACACTTCTGAACGAAGTCAAAAGGCTCCTGCATGCTTGAACATCGCTAGCGAACAATGCGCAGATGGCGCTGCGCCTCGAGGGCTACGAATCCTCACAGACCGGACGGACGTTTCCCAAGCCCCGCTCTTGCCTGTTTAATCGCCGTTGTCCCAGCGCTCCTCGGGACCTTCCGACTCCTGAAACCGACTCTCCTTCATTCTTTTTTCTTTCTTCTGGCCTGTCCGAGATGCGCGTCTTTTTAATTACTTTCTAGCTGCTACCAGGCGTCAGTTCCTCTTCCCTGGTTTTCCTTCATCTTTTTTCTACGGTTATTCTCGAGTCGGTCGTTTCTTTGTTTGCGATCCTGAGTTTATCTCGGACTGGTCTAGTTTGTATCGCGTCCAGGTCAAGCGAATGTTGACACGATATGCAATTAAAAATGTGCACTAAGTAAAATCGAATTATCTTTGGAGAGTCGAAAGGAGTCCAACGAACTTTTGGGGAGTGATAAGTTATATTGATCGTTGTATTGGGTTGTCCGAAAAGTTTTTGCGGATTTTCGGTAGATGGTATTAGGACAGGTAGATTTACTAGATCTCAAGGACCATCACTGACGAAGATAAGGTCAAAACACTGATATAGAATAACCCTATAATCCTAACTTTAATGATACTTTGTAACACCTATCCTTAATATAATCCTAACTAATAAGTATATATCGACATTAAAACGCCCCTTGTTTGAATTTTCTTTAAAAATCGGAACTCGATACGTCTGTTTTATCATTTTTTGAAAACGTCAGTCTTACGTGATCCTTCCTCTATAATGTAAAACGGAAATTCAGTGCTGAGGCAGATCAGGAGAACTTCCAGCGATCGTTAGGACTTCCATTCGATCCCCGAATTTTACGATTTTATGACTAACGAAACTTGTGGAAAACGAAAATGAAGTTGGAAACGCGTTATACCTTGTTCGTTCGCGATGAATCTCGAACCGAGTTCTACCATGGTTCTTTGGCAACGCCAACAGCTCCAGGCGGGCGTCGTTACGCGTAAACGATATCACCGCTTTTGCCAGGATGAGCGACGGTAATGTTTCCTGCGAGATGACACAGATGCGTGGTTAAAGTTGTGCGAGGCAACGAACACCGAGGTAGGCAACCGCCTCCCACGCTTTCTTTCTCGAAGGACGATAATTGCATTGTCGGCACGCGTAGCTAGATCAGATTTATCGTTCAAGGATTGAGCTAAATTATTCTCTTATCTCCCTGGAGCTTCGTAACGTGAAAATAGGATGGACATTGAAGAAATAGATGGTTGGATGGATAGAAAGGGAGTTTCAAACCGTTGGCATTTCAACGTTTTTCGATGTTTTTCTGAGGAATGAATAACTCTGTAGTAATTGTAATATCTCTTTATTTTACATCCTTCCTTTCTCACTAACTGTTCTGTACTGAGTAGTCGAGAGCTGCTCGGTACCACTTGCTATTCCCAGGTGGCGCTAGGTATGAGGATGTGTGTATCCTCCCCTAACAGTTTTTATCCTTGAACTTGGATCAATCAAATCGATCGTTATTCTCGTTTCTCGAATACTATTACATCTTTGATCGCAAGAATACGGGATAAATCGCGAATATTCTGAAGAATATCGCGATGCCTTGCTTAAAGTACAAATCGACTGGAGACTATCCTGAAAGAAACACTGACGTGCATGTGAAAGAGCGTGTCAACGTTGCGGTAAGATGCTCTAGCGCGCCTGACCCGAAGGATTTAAATAGGGAGAAAACGCGCCACTCGTTTTTCTTCTTTCGAACGATAAAACGTCGAGCTCGGTGGCACCGACTCCGACGAAACGAGCCTCGATATCATCCAGGCGACATTATGTACCGTTCGTTATCCCGGCGTACCGAAAACGTTATCGATTCTATCTCCCACTTTCACGCTCACGGCGTCACTCGGCTATGCGTTAATTTATCGGCATCGCTCGTTGGTGGCCCTTTGACGCGTTCCACGAGCGATATCGAATATTGAAAATTAAATAGAAAATAGGTATTAAACGCGTTCGCCCTCCGCTTTCGAAAACGTCGACCCGATATTGGCGGTCGATCAATTCACGAAATTAAACGGGAACGATAATTGTCGGGCGATCGGTTCGAGCCCTGCGTTGCCACGTCTCTCAGCCTCCAAGTCGATCGTCGTTCTTCCTCTCGAGTTCAAACGTTCCTTCCGTCGGTCGGGCACGGTTAGAACGACAATGATTATGTCTAAACGCGAACGGCACGTGCACGCTCGATCGAATCGTATTATTCGATCGAGAGGCAATCAAGGAAGAATGTATGCAGGTCGGATGGTGGAATGGAGTTTATCGAGCGACGTGTTAATTTTGCGAGACATTTATCCGCAATTTCTTCCTTCTCTGTACACCTGAAATTGGCGTAAACACTTGAAATTATAGTTGAAAATGTTGCAATCAACATAGCCTTCCAGTTAATTTCTTCGATACAACTCGGTGGGTTCTTAACCGAATATTGCGTAGGTGTTCGAGGTAGAGATAAAGTCGTACAGTAGGAGAACAGTCCCATAGATTCCTCAGGTGATACGAATAAACTCTCGGAAAGATATGAAATAGACGAAATAGTCGAAGCGGTCGAGGTCAATCGTACAAAAAAAAAAAAGATAAAAGTTCGTATTATCGAGAGACCAACGTAATTTTCCTATTTTCGTAGGATTTCATGAGCGATACGATAGTCGCCTAGGTCTTGACCTTGAGCTCGGTTTTTTCCAACCACTTTTTTCATCAGGTAGGCCCCACCACCGCGGATCATCGGCTTATATACAACTCTCATAAATATTAAATAACGAATCTACATGAATATTGGTTGCTAAAGCGCGTGAGCATGGCACCGCTGGAGATTAGATAACGGATAAGTCAGTCCTACTTGCTCTAAGCGTTCGTCTCCTCGACACAATCGCTCGCGCTTTCACGATGGAAAATCTATGCACGGTCAATGACCAGGCCGGGAACGACTCTAACGTTGATTAGAGAAACACAGAAGAATAACTGACCATATCTGTTTACCCGATCTCATACGAGCAACACTACGAACAGACAATTCAATAACTGGTTGCAGAACATTTCCATAAATTGGAGTAACATGTTGGAAGAGTCAAAGTTGAAAAATCTAGCAATTCAACGGATTTATTCTGGATCTTTATACGATGCATTCGTATGCGATGTCGGATCGCTAGAAATAACTTTTCAGCTCCTATCATCGTCTAAATTGCGAACAGAAAAAAGAATCCAAGAAGCAAGGAAAGAGAAATCCGTAGAAGGAGAGTCTCTATATATGTTTCTAGAATTCGTTTCGATTTTTCGTTAAGGTTGAGAATTTCACGGTGGTCAGTCGATATCAAACTATGTCAGAGTGAATTTCAAGGTAGCCTCCGTGATCTCGTTATTGCAGTAACGTTACGGGGCGATCGTTATCTAGAGCTCGTTTATCAATGACTCTTGTAAAGAGACTTTCATCGCGGTATGAAAAAACCTTATTTAATGTTTCACAATGACCTCACGCGACCCAAAATCAGTCGCGCTTGATAACGCTTTACGATACCTAATTCTATACATTCTCCTGCGCAAACGTGCTTTTATAAATTGACTGGCGCTGTGACGACGAGTGATAGAATGCGATCGTTGCGGAAATCGGCGCGATGATAGAGATTCTCGACTCGATTAGCTTCATTAGGCTAGGTGATGTTAATCGCGATCGATCGTTGGTAGTGGACTATCAATCTTCGATGAAAAATCAATAATAATCGATCGTTCTGTTGATCCTACCTTCACGAAAATACAATGAAATATTAAAACGCTACCAAGTAAACAGATGGATAACGATCGAACAGTATCTCCGATCTTTGATAAAAGTGCAGTAAAATGTGCAACAAGTGTCACTAGTGTCGCTAAAACGGAAGAAACTGAAATTAATGAGAGTATCGTGGTTGTGATTTCCATGTTTCATTGGACTCGTCTTGCACGCGATATGAATAACGCATAAACTGGTATAACGGAAATAGATATATGAATATCGTATATAAATATTTATCGAGCTGACGAGTTGCGATCGTGAAGTCACCACGTGCCGTTATAAATAATATCATTACGACGCCGAGAGAAACAACGGGTCTGTTCGATCGATTTTCCTGTCATTTTTCTCTTCGTTGGACAGGACAATTTCACATTTTTGGAAATTACCGAATCACATCGGCGCATCCCTAGACGTCAGTAATCGAACGAAGAGTTGACAATGAGAAAGAAAAAGTAGATCGACTCGCTCAGTTACGTGATCGAACCGGCTGATTTTTAATCCCGAAGTGGACGAATAAACACGTGGAAGGTGATCAGAGGAAAATTTTGATCTTCTTCGCGAAATCATATTTAGCGAAACTAGTATCGATGATCGCTGTCAAAGAGCTTCAAGGTCGTCGTTCGCGAATTAATTCAAAACAGAAAAAGATAGAAAGTAAAACTATTACGTGTCTGTAACCGTAAATCGACCACGATCGGTTTCTATTAAGTCAATAACGATAACGAAATGGTGACTCGTGACTAGGTATTTCGAAACGCTGATTTTCAATTCCGAAGTCGATTACCATGTAAAAGAATGATCACAGGAAAATGTTGACCTTCCTCCTCGTATTGACGCGATAGAAAATCACATTGAACGAAACTAGTTTGATTTTCGCTGTCAAAGAGCTCCAAGGACGTCGTTCGCGAGTTAACTCCAGAGAGAGAGAAAAAAAAGTGAAACTAAGTGTCTGTCACAATTAATAAATCACGATCGGTTATTCTTAAGCCAATAACGACAACGAAGCGATGAAAATGCGATTGAGAAGCACTGCTGCAAATTGTAACACATTGGCTGATAAGTTTCCGATCTGACAGACAGATGACGCCACAAATACAAAATTAATATTTTTTTTAAAAAGTACTAACATTCAAAAGATAACTGTAAAAATTTCACGACGTTATGACGTGAGTGAAAAAAAATAATTTCGTATGTTGATAAAATATTGCTTTTTGATGGGAAAAAAATACCATCGAAACGAAAGCTTGAAGAAGGTGGTTACATCAATAAAGTCCACAACATTGTTCTGGCAAATCGTAAAGTGAAGATACGAGAGATAGCTGACACTTTAAAGTTATCAAAGCAACGTGTAGGCTTCATTTTGCATTAGCGGGCATTATTTTTAGACCGGGAACTTATCAGCCGATGTGATAGGCGCAATTGTAGGTGGAAGTGATCTCCCCACTGTCTTCTTTGATTTTACGATTACCTTTGGCTTAGGGAGCCCGTTTTACGACTTTTTTATATCTCTCTTTTCCTCCTTCGACGCTATCAACACCGACTCGTCAATGCTATTAAAATATTTTCATAGGAATGTCAGTATTATTCACATTACTTATGCGCCTCATACGAATTTAAAAGTCGAAAGTCAACACTGACGTAAGATTTGTTCCGTTCGGCTGGCGTGATATCCAGTAGCAAGGGGCAAACGACAGTCGCACGCGAACGAAGTCGCGCGTAAATCCACTCTTGTTCGGATGATAATTAGATGGTAAGCGTCGATGTTAAAGTGCGTAAGAGAGAATCGCCGGCGAAAGAACATCAGCTCGACGCTCCTCGACAGACATCGACGACTTTCCATCGATTCGTTATCGAATTCCTAAAGCATAGAGAACGCGATGCGCACGAACAGTTACCGACGACGTTGTTATTGCAGAATATAAATAACAAATCACTGACGGTACGCTTCTTTGAATCGTCGACTCTTTTCAATACGGTTGTGCAGTGAAATAAGCGAAACGGATCAGGAGATAACATCAAAATGGGTGAGTAGCTTTCTTTCACGAGATCAAGGAGTGTCGAAAGACGTTCGCTTAAGTGTCGAGCATTTGAAATCCAATTGGTTAGGGACGAGATTTGAGTTTGATCTTTCGTTTTTACGCGAGTGAAAAGAACAATAAGTTAACCTTGACGTTCATTTAATCTCAACGTAAACGTCAACGTTTTTAACGTAATCTAACGATGACGAGAGATAAAGTAGATTATTTCTCTTCGTTGTATACCGATGTAAAAGATGTAGTGGATGAACGAATGATAAATTCAATTTATAAAATCTCTTGATGCTCGATCTCGAACCAGATCGAGATTAAATTAGATTTAGATTACATAGTATCTCATGAGAACAATGGATAAACAAGATATTTTCTCTCCATTCTATAATAGCAAAGATGTCACAAATAATCGTACGATAAGTTCAATTTAAAAAATCTCTCGGTGTTCATATGGAATTCGAAGCGTTGCTTTCGACGAAAGAAAAGGTCAGAATTTCCTGCGATGTTCCGCATATTGGAAGGAAACGACTGGAGAGGTTTTGTAAATTCTTATTGGTGACATCTTGTTCCATGAAATTTACATTAACAGTTTTGAATCGTAGTTCCAGTGCGATTCCTGTTTGCCATAATGCTTTGCATCGCGAACATGATCATCTACGGACTGAAGGTGAACATATCGACGGCCATAATAGGCATGGTAAAGATAGAAAAGAAAACGTGGTCTTCAGAATGTCCGGAATTCGGAACGGATGAGGAATCGACGGAGATCGTGGACATGGACGGGCCCTTTGATTGGACGACCACGGAACAGGGCTTGGTCATTAGTATTTACTTTGCCGGATATCTTGTCGGAATGTTTCCGTCTGGATACTTTGCCGATCGGTAAATATTCACCTCTATTCCGTGCTTGTATACATGGTCGCGTGAAAACCATGTTTACGAGCGACAATTTAAATCCAAAGGATTCTTCGAGGATTAGTCGATTTAGAGCGCAGAATTACTTCAATTCGATACGAATTCGTAATTTCTAAAAAGTAAACCTCGTGCAACGATCACGCTACGATCTTCCGCTCTACTTCTTCGCTATTTATGATCGTCGTCGTGATGCAAGTCTTAACGCGATCAAACGCCGATAGAAAGTTCAGCTTGTTACTCGACGCTTATTTCGCAAGTTTGAAGCGTCCAAAAGTTCATTCGCCTCTGTAAAATCATACAATCAGCTACTTTCTGAGAACGAAAGAATAACTTGAGGCGTCCAAGAGTTCATTTCCTATATTAAACTCGTACGACTTGCTTTAGAGAAAGATGAAAGGAATCCCAGGAAAAACATGTTCAATCGATCTACGCAACGATCCACATCGAAGTTTTCCTCTGTCTCAGGTTCAACACGAAGAACGTCTTGCTAGGCTGCGTGCTGGCAAATTCGATTCTCACGATAATGGTGCCACTCGCGGCGTATAATCTGGTGTTTCTCTACACCGTAAGGTTCCTTACGGGGCTCCTCAGCGCAGCGAATTTACCCGTGGTGAACGTTCTCGTGGGCCACTGGGTTGTCTACGAGGAGAAGAGCATGTGGATTGCTATTATTTACGCCGGCACGTCGCTCGGTACCGTCGTTTCGATACTCACATCCGGTCTGATATTGAAGGATCTTGGTTGGGAGGCGATCTTCTACATACACGGCGTGCTGCCGCTGATCTGGTGCGTCGTCTTCTACATCTTCTTCTCTGACAGTCCTGAGCATCAGAAGTACATTAGCGAGAAGGAGAGGACGCTGATCGTCAATTCTTACGGGCATCGAGCGCCCATCGCGACTGAGACCGTTGTACCTTGGAAGAAGATCTTTACTTCGGTGCCGTTTTGGGCCCTCGTTTGGACCAACACTTTTGGAAACTTCTGTTGGTACTTCCTGCTGACCCAACTGCCGCTTTACATGAATAAGATACTGCGATACGACATCAAGTCGGTGAGTTCGTAGAGTTTCACGTTGTTCGCGGAACATCTTTCAATCGATGACCGACTTAAACATTTTCCTTCTATTTTTTTTTCTCCTCGCTAATGCAATTGAATCAATTTATTCCGATGCATCTTCGAATGGGTAGAATTGTAGAGAAACCATCGCTTATACTTGTGTTTCTTACGACAGAACGCTACCATATCCTGCTTGCCGTACTTCATAAACGCCATAGCCAATCCGATACTGGGCAAAACGTTGGACTGGGGTAGAAACAACGGCTTTTGGACCCAAACGACTGCACGAAAGATCGCTGTAGCGATAAGTGAGTAACACGAGAAATTCTACAATTGTTATCTTACAACTTCGAACAGCCACGACCACTGCAACGTTCGTCACGATTAATCGTGTACACGTTTGATTATTTACTTCGATGGTGTAAAAACAGCAATTAATCGATTTCGATCGGATTTTCGAATGTTCTTCAGGTTGCATACCACCCAGCATATTCCTAGCGATAATCGCGTACATCGGTTGCGACCGTATCACTTCAGCCGTTCTCCTGACAACTAGCATCGTGGTGTGCGGTGCGATCTTTGTCGGGCATCTTTGCAACCAGAACGACTTGGCCCCGAATTACGCGGGAATACTCATGGGAATAACCAACACCCCGGGTACCATTTCAGCCTTCATTCTGCCAGCCTTGGTCGGAGCCCTCATGGAGGATGGGGTGAGTCTTCCTGACGGACGTCGTTAGACACTGGAAGGTCCGACGTGCCACGGTCGCTTTCTCGATCGCTCGGAGATCCTTATCGTAGTTTCGACGAAAAGATTCCTTTCTTCGTTTCGAAGTTCTCTCAAATCTGTCGTTGTACACGAACGAATGCGGCAGGTTTTGATCGCGCGATCGATAATTTTCGACAGTTTCGCGAACCCGGTAAAATTGCCCTCCTGATTAACCCCCTGAAACGTGTGCGACGCAACATATTCGTCCACTCTGGCAAGCAACATTAGCTTACAAATATGCTCCATGGAGGTACGTATACTCGAGCGTGGTAGAAAAAAATTCCTAATGAAAAATCCCATGGATTTGAGCGGCGGACGCAGACGTTGCGTAACACACGCTGAGAGAGCGAATGCCATTGTTTAAAGTCACATTTGAGAGGTTAATCGTTCGCATCGAATTTTCCTCGAAGTATGCCGAGTATCACGAGTGTCTCGATACTTGGCTCTCGCGGAATTCGAAACAACTCCGTGCTCGAAAGTTGGGAGGTCCTGGGAGGTAGGAAAAAGCACGAGACCCAGTTCCTAAAAGGACACGAATCTCGAATAACGCGGAGCCAATTAACTCGAGAATGACCCGCGCGTATACACGTATATTTGGTACGCGCGCAGGAGGGACATTTGATAGAAATGGAAAGAACGAAATTCCAGGCGTTATTTCTCGAGCGATCGATCGAACGCGATTCGAGAGGCGACCGCAAAAATACAGCGAATCGTTGGCACGTCGTACCCGGATCACTCGTTCGTGAGACGATTCGAGGATTGCCCATGCGTATGGTATACGTATACTTATCCGTCGCCTACTCGTCTTCTTACGCTTTTCCGTAGCACACGATGGTTAAGTGGAGATACATCTTCTGGATCAATATCGTTGCGCAGTTATCGGCCTTCGTGATATTCACGATATTCGGTTCCGGGGAAATTCAAACCTGGAATTACCCATTGCCTCTGGAAAACGAAGACTGGAACAGGGATGAGGCGGCGGCCAGACAACAGGAGACGAGGGCTTAAAATCGATAGTCGCGTCTTTCGGAAATGCCCAAGGACCGTATTAAAAAATGCCTCGCATCGCTACGGAACAATATCCCTTCGAGCAAAGGAATAAATTTTCCAGTATCTTCAAGTTTCGCCCCTACGATTATGGATTCGAACCTGCACGAGACACTTTTTAACGTTCTTGGACTTTTTAAATATTCCCGACCCGACGGAACGAGTCAGTATCGAGATCTTTCGAGCACTTCGAAGGTATACAGAACTCTTTTGGACTCTCTTTGGATACGATCAGACGAAACGAAGTGTTCATAGTGGTTTACGTGTTTTGTGGACACGTGACAGTTTGGTTCGCGTATTTCTTCATTTTCACGAGGAAAGGAACGATCTTTTAATCCTTGATTCGTTTGATAACTTGGGGAGAATCCAGTAGGACGCGGGAGGATTTCTTTACAATTAATTCCGCGCGAAGATCACCCAAATGGTTTGGACCAGCAATCGCTTGGTAAATTCCTCGCGTTTCGGTTAGATTCGAATAGAAGGGCGTACGCTACGTAGGAAAGGGTTTCGAGAGGGAAAGAAAAATGAACGATGGAAGGAAGGAAGTAAGGAAACGGTAGGTAGTAGAAAGAAGAAAGAGAAAGAAGGAACGAAGGCAAGATGGAGGTTCACCAACGACGACGACGACGACGACGACATGGAATATTTATGGCGGTTGAAATATTACGTTTGTAATCTATTCCCAGCCTGTGTAGCCGCGCGCTCGTTGCCGCTGTTAACGCGCGACACCGCCGAGTCATTTCCGCCTTCCTTCCAATATATTCCACGAAGGAACGCCGCGCGATACCGACAGAATTTCACACGAGCCGTGCTATTTTCACCACGGCTATTTTGACTTTTCTCGAGATCGTTGGTCCTTCGTCCTTCCTATCGCGATAGCGTAGGTACAGGTACAGTTATAAACTTGTCGCTTCTTAACGATCAATTACTAATTACCATCGCGATCGTGAAAACGATATTTTACGAATGGTCGAGTCCATCGCACGAGTTCAAACGCCTTAACTATGTTTGATGTTATACATTTTATTTTTAATAAAATTATACGATGATATTTTATAATGATAGAAATTATATTTCATAGAAACGATACAGTCACGTTTTAGTCTCTACAAAAGTGTGCTATCGCAAAGTTCGAACTTTTCTTGAGACCGTTGATACTACTTACTTCTTTTTTTACTAATTGTAGAAGCTCATTTCTGAATTTGACGTACTGTAATCATGGAAAGTTTCGATCTCGAGAGACTAATCGCTTTTGCAATACGAATCGTGCGAAAGATCGGAGTCCAACGAAATTGACAGGAGGAAGTCGGTCGACTTACGCCTCGCCTCGATGCTTCAAAGCAGTGCGTTCAACTGTCTCCTCGAACCACCGACTTTTCTTTCGGCCGCGTGAATTCTCCGGTGAAATAATAAAAGAGACGGAAAGCGCCGCTGTAAACGTTCCGTCGAAGCGTGAACGTACGGCGTAAGAATACGTCGAGCGTTTAAATACGCTGGTGGTTTCGTCGTTACCGAGAGAAACGTCTGATTGAAAGAGTCGCGTTAAAAAGTCGCCTTACTCGGCTGCTTTCCATGCGCGGACCGAGCTCGAACTCGCTTCGTCACTTCTCGTAAAATGCAGCGCGCGATGCATTGTTGCTTGGATGCTCGACGCTTTCGCGGTTGGACCTTCTCGAGCGAGAACCTCCACACGAAAAGCAGCCTGCTGTTTCCTAATATTCGCCACTGCTTTCGACAGGATTCTTGCGTGGAAGGCCCAGTGAAAACGATGAGAATTGTTTCTTGTTCGCAACGGAAAGTAGTCTAGAATTGAAGAGAATTTAGAGTGCTGCGTAGCGGCTATCTGAAATTTCCTTTGAATTGGAATATTACGATCGACGAATATTTAATACACTTTTTATTCGAAACGATTCTCAAGGAATAGCTGCATATTTATCTATTTTCATTGTAATTTCAGTGATTTGGGAAAAAATGTAGCTTAAATTTATCACAAGGAAGACACATCGATACATTTCCACGTCACAGCTATTTTTTGACTCGCGACGTGTTTTATTCCCGTCCTAGATATTTAAAAAGGTGAAATAATTATCCTTGATTTAGCGATAGAGCTATTCGCAAAAAGTTATCATACATTTCAGCATTCCATTACATATTCGTTAGCGCGAAATTAATAAATGCATCGCAAGAATGCGCGCGTATAAACGATTTATTATTAAACAACCATCGTTATCAAAAACGCGAATCGCGAAGCTATCTGCCTCTCGATAGATAAACGATGACGTAACGTTACGTCAGCAGCTGCAAAGCCATCCATAAATCGTTAATTAGTGCATCGAAGATGGGATCTCGTCCAAATAGTAGAGCGATTCTTTGACTGATCTGCAGATAAGTTCGACCGATTCTCCAGCCTGATGAGAAAATTGTTTTAATTCCGTTCTAACTGCGCGATTTTCTGTAACGAGCAAACGACTCCGATATTACGACGATTTCCTCCCTTCCTTCCTAGTTAAAAATAGGCAATATTTATAATATATAGAAAATAATCGACCCACCGGAGGATTCGTTCTAATCTCGTCTAAATAGAAGGACAATTCTGTGACTCACTTCGAGGTAAGTTCGATCGATCCTCCACCTGGCGAGAAAGTAGTTTTAATTTTGTTCCACTTGCGCGATCTTCTCTTTCTATAAAGCGCAAACTGCACCGATATTACGACGATTTTCTCGATGCAACGCGTTGCGGTTCATTTCCCTTTTTCCTCCCTCGTTAAAAATTGAACGCAGGTCCGTTCTCGCGCCTCGGCTTGCTCGATATTCCTAATCGACCCACCGGAGGATTCCTTCGTTCGAGAAAAGTCGTTCGTGTATTTCCACTTTACCTCGACGCCTCAGACTCGGGCAAAAAAGAAGCAGGACGATAAGAGGCTCCCGATACTTCGGGAAGAAAAAGAGGGAAGCCGACGATATATAAAACGAGAGCATCAGCGTCTCTTCGGAGAGGAGAGATAAACGCGCGAGCTACGAAACGCAGACGCATCGAACTTCGGTTCTCGAACCACGTTCGACCGATTACTCCCACGTTATTAATTACTCGGAATCCATTGAGAGCTAGACAGGAGCGAGAACGTCGACCTTTTCCAGCTATCTAACTTCCAGGAGATTCGACGAAGACCAGCTGCTCGAAATGGAAAAGGAGAATAGGCGGGTGAATACGTCGTTGGAAGTTAAAACTTGCGTTACGATTCGGCTTAGGTGGCCGTGCTTTTTCTTCTTCTCGTCATCCTGCCCCCCCCCCTCCGTCCCCGCCCTCCGCATTTCCACCGACCTTCTTCCAGCGTTTACTAATTCATGAGGCGAATAACTTAAAGACGAGCGCTCAAAACGGTATGAATAATGTGCCTCGAACCCTTCGATCTCACGCAGGTGACAGGATTGGGCTCGCGCCTCAAATTCGGGTGTCGATCGACTTCGATTGGTCGAAAACGTTCGTGCTCCTCTTTTTCTCCTTCTGCTGCTTCTTCTTATTCCTTTTATTATCATTATCCCTCTTCTTCGAGATCCTCGTCCAACCGTCTGTTATCGTGAATCGCGGGTCGCTCGATACCAATGCGAACCACGTGACGTCAGTCCTTTTCTCTCGGTTCCTTTGTAGTTTCCATCGAGGGTCGTCCTTTTATAGGCCCGTTGAACCCTCGAACCTGACTATTTCCGCTGGGTCATTCGCATGAAGTACAAAATCGATGGAAGATTGCGGACTATCGACCACGTGACCCACAATTGAGGTGACATCGAAGGTGTCAATAATTAATCGTTTTCTCAAATTCATTGCGAGTGTCGGACTCGTGAGGAACTCTCCACGATAAAAATCGACTGCTTCATCGCAGATTTTGTGGAGTTTTTCTCCGGTTGTTTCTTCGGTATTCGAGGAACTCGATGGTGAAATAGAGTAATCGATGCCAACGCCAAACTGCGTCGTTCCGCGCGGTTAGGAGTAAAATTAAAAGGCGGAGGAGTCTGTGATGTATGAGATGTATGAGAACGTGCGCAAGCCCTTAAGTGCATGGGTAGAGTGTGTGCGTGTGAACGCGTGTAAATATTTATTTTTAGGATATATTAGGTTGGCAACTAAGTTTTCGCCGTTTTTTTTAAATGTTTAAATTTATCTTTATTTAAAATTAAATAAATTTTAAACAAATTTTTTCTTAAGAAACGGTGGGAACTTAGCTGCCAACCTAATAGAATAAAGTGTACTGTTTTTGGTATCTTGTGACGTGTATTAGTGATTTCCTCTTTCCCATATATGAAGCTAATACTTACATGTGGCCTCATATTCGACAATCGACATCGTTAATGTTGGATTTGTTGCAAACAAAAGTTTAAAAAAATGAGCAAACTTAGGTCGGTTTTGATTATTTATATAAAAGTGACGATTTTACACAATCTGAAGTTCACGATGTAGGAGATAGAGTAATCTATATCATCAATGCTGATCTTCACTGAAGACGATCTGGTATTTTTCTAAGTATGATGCGCACGGACGATCCAAGGAAAAGATACGAATCAAGGCGTCATAATCGATCGATCGTGAAATACGACGGATATGAAACGAAATGATCTCTCATCTACTGGCAATTCACAACGCGCATAACCTAACCAACACGAACACGAACGATTCGACCTGGATGTAAACTCAAAGGTAGAACTCTCCTTGCATTTGCATCCTCCTTGTCCCGTGGGTGATGGACTCGACCTAATTCCTCGCGAAGGATATCGTATCGTTCGTCGCGCATCGTGATTCCGATGTTGACTCGAAGAAGGTTTTGATGTCTAACGAGGCGGAGACGTCAGTCGCCAGCTGTCAGTGCTCGAATAGAAAAGATTTCATCGAGAGACGTTTCGAAACGTCTTAATCGATGCACGTGACGCTTTCAAGGTTTTAGAGGACTTCGTATTGCGTACAATATCTCTTCGATGTCTAAAGAAGACGTTACTTCTTCGGATATAATTGACCAAGAATCATCGCATACTCTCAAGTTTCCAAGAAATTAATAAAAGATTTTTACGATCAAGACTCGAAGTTTGTCTCCCTCTTGTTTCATCGATTGTCAAAAATCAAATATCAATTCGTATCGTTACACCTTCCCTTCTTCGAGCATCAAACTCCATTCTACAGGAAGACCAATGGGAATGAGTTAAAAGTAAATAGTTACTACTTCGTAACAAATAGGCCAAATAAAATGAGTTACACGCCATTTTGTAGAGAAAACCTGTCAATTTTATTGCTACATATATGAAAGAGAAATATAATAATTTAACCATTCAAATACACGATATAAAGAAAAAAAATATTTTTCCTTGCGCGTATGAATTAGTGGTATATCAAAGTGTTGTCCATTGGAATTAACACAGAACTGCGATCGTTTGCAAAAAATTTGAAATAAATTATCTAACATAGATGTAGGAATGCCGCGACTGCATTTTTTAATACTATTTATCAGCT
>JAITYT010000114.1:1143792-1159450 GCA_025433975.1 Liostenogaster flavolineata
AATTACAATTATGGAACAATACCCCATGGTATGCTCGAAACAATGAAATTCGACGAAACCTTTCTTTTAAATGTGCAATTGTTTCGTTGCGCGATGACGCACATCTCTTTCTCATGCGACATTGGTAACATCGACACTGACTACCCATTGAAAGCTATAACCTCAATTTTGATCGGAAGAACGACACATCAGTGAGGGACGTTGGATCTTCGTTCTTCCGCGTTGGACGAAGTTGAAAGTCGGGGCACGCGGTGCGCAATCCAGTGTTAACCGCAAGAAGCCCAGCGGCAGCATGCTAATGTTTCGGTATTCGGGCGATCTTCCGTACCGCCCATTCTCGTCATTTCGCTTTCTAGAGAGCGCCACCACTGCTCTAGATTGATCGACAACCTCTGAATATCAACGGTGACGCACCATCGTCTTCGATAAGTTTGTAGACTTGCGTCTACGCGATATTAGTGGCGATTCTTCGTCTTAAGAATTGCTCCAGCTTCTTCATGGAGCAATACCCCGATTCGAAGAAGACTGGGACGTTCGGACAACATCGTGCCTCGTGTCGAATTGAAATACTTGGTTACCTTCGCGTTCTTTGATATTACAAAATGGATATTTGCTTGTCGTCTCTGATGGATTCGAGATCAATATTATGGATCGTCGTCAATGAGTAACGCATGTTGCTGTGTAGGTTGCAAAATTATGTAATCGTTGCCAGTATATCCAAAATTGAATTCCACGAAGTAATTTGAAGCCGAACTTTTCTTTCTAAAAGCCATGTGTTTATTTAAGAGGAGAGGAGTCAATTCAATCGACGATTTCTCGTTGACAAACTCCCTAATAAACATGTTCAACCACGATGTTGTATTCCAAGAGAAGTGCTGAACGATGACTCGTAATTCCAGTTCTCTAGAAGTATTAGAGAAACAATAATGACGTAAACAAATAATTTTACGATACGTTTCCATTTTAAGCCAATGACGTGATCACCCTTATTAGCGATAATTTTTCAATCAACATCTTACACAACTTCGACGAACGCAATTACGCGTTTTACTTCCTATTCTCCCTGATACCGTTTAGCTCTTAACATCAGGGTAAATCGCTTTAAAAGTGACTCGCTCCAACTACATTCCTCTACTTAAATCTCCTTCAAGATGTAACTATTTGCTTCCTCCTAGAACGGAGCAACGAAACAGATCGATCGCGTGGTAAAAGAAGCCTAGAACAACGAGGTGAAAGTCTCCTCCGACGAAAGGTTCGACGAAAGGAGCACATCCGGACAGAAGGATGGTGGCTAATCGAAGGTAGAGCGTGGGTGGTGGTATTGGTGCTGGCGTGAGTGTCGGTAAAAGCAGAAAAGATCGAGTCGGCGTCCGTGGTGCGTTCGTGCGAAGGACGCATCGTTACTCTTCATCCGCGGAATGGCCTTTAGCAGCGGCACGATGGTGAAATATCGCCGCGGAATTCAAGCGACAGCGCGATGCTCGGCGTCGCCATGACCGAAAGGCGGCGGTGGCAGCACCGAAGCTATTATTTTGTCGAGGCACCCTTGACAAACGATTACCACCGCGCTCGGTCTCGCCGAAAACTAAGAAAACACTCGCGCTAAATCATAAGGAGCCATTACCGGAGGCGCGACTGTCTCTCCTTAGGCTGGGATTGCCTCGTGGCTCGGGGTGGATCGAAAGAAGTAACGAAGAGAAAAAGGCGCTCAAGGGGAAAGGGTTCGTTCACCCTTCCTTATACGGCTTGTATAACTCCCCCCTGGCCTCGCCGCGCTTCCCCACGCTACCCCTAGCCCATCAGCTTCGATTTGTCAAGTTCAAAGAAGCGGTACTTGTGTTTATCTTCTTCTATTTCTTCGTTTCTTCTTCTTCCTCCGCCATTTACCTTTTTTTTTTACCACCTCCTCGTCATCCGTCTCGTCCGTCGTCGTCATCGTCGTCGTAATGCCTCTTCCTCTTCACTTTTCGACGATGAATCTTTCAAGAGCGAGAAAAGCAAGCTTCGATAGGTCCTACGGGACGCGCCAGAGAATCGCCTGGAATCGCATGGCGAAACACGGACACCTCCGTAGGATGATACACTCCGTGCACAAAGGCTGCTCTAATTAAGGACGAAATGGCGGGAATCCCTCGGGATGAGTTCCTACCGCGATGAAGGTCGATCGATCGATCGATCGATCGATTCACCGCCCATCGACGTGCTTCGTGCACTTTTGTCAGGATTGATTATTTATCCTGCGACTTAACATTGGCGTACGAGATCGATGATATTCCAGACTACAGGTCAACTGGTGCATTGACAGGCTACAAATATCAGCCATTTTGTGCATCCACAAAAGTTTGATATATGTAAAAGCGATTGGCTTATGCACCCATGTAACGGATACATTTTCCGTTTCGTAGTTGAGTCACGTATTTGTTAAACGATGAACATCAAATTTCTACATGTATACAATATTTTGCAGATATTTATCGCAAAATGTTATCGTCGATACGTCGTTCATTTTTGATTTAAGAGCTGTTTGGGAAATGTTTAGAGCGATTTTCAGCATCTGTTTGGAACCGGAAATTTGGAAAATATCAAATGCTTTTTATTCGAAATCTCTTTCGATGATGATAGGACGCTTTGCTGGAGTAGAAATGAGAGAAAGGAGAAACGGGAAAGAAGAGTGCTATGATTTTTAGGGGAGGAGACCATCAGACCATCCGAGGAGAGATTTTAGTCGAATTTCGTGACCGTAGCTTTCACTGGTCAGTTTTGTAGAGGTTTGGTACGATTTCTAGCGATAATTGCGGGGTCATGGCCTCGCGTTCACTCGGTTAGCTCGATGTTAGCGGCGAGTCACGCAACAACGTGTCACGCGACTCGAAAGAAACGCGTTAAACGATACCGCGATACAATCGGAGATCATCGCGTATCTTGGCTTCTTATCTCTCTCACGAACTTTCTTTCCCAGACGAATTTCGACCGCCTGAACATTCGTTTCGATCACTTCGAATTCCTATTGAGTTTTTCTTATCTCGCGGAGTAACGCGGAATTTCATTTTAACTCAATTTAATTCATTTAATTTTAATAATTCGCGAGAATTTCAAATCACGTTGATATCCTCTCCTAAACTAATTATGATTTAAGACGATGAAGCGCGATTTCCTCGAAAGGAGCGGTGTTAACTTCTAGTTCACGTATCGAAGTTGAAAGCACGTGCCAATTATCAAATAGACGATTTTGATGTAAGATCGGTCGAACGATAATTGCAATTAAATTTAAACGGGGACGATATTCAAGCACAAGTTTCTACCTCTACAATGATAGATGCTTAAGGAATGGGTTCACGTAGAATAAAAATTGCTATGACTGCGACTACGTTTGTGGACGAATACATCGATAAAACGCGACGAGGAAACCGATTACTACTGAACGGTGCGAATAACCGCCAGGATCGTACAAAAGTGGATTGCGCCTTCTCGCGATATTTGCCGGACGCACGTCGTATGTAAACACGGTTCGTGACGAAGAGAGCCGCATTCCTCACCTACCAGGGTTAAGGAAAAGGAATGTTTGATGTTCGATGATTTTTAGAGGTGAGATCAGAATTTTTTTAATCGGAACGCAGATTACCGTAATTGTTCTCTTGTCAGAGCAAAGAAGTATAAAAGATCATCAGCCATTGGACAATCGAACTGCCACAAATTAAGTACGATAAAACGCGCTACCGAAATTTCAAGGAAAATTGTGAAATGTCCTAGCCACGCTTAAAAAAAGATAAAATCATTGAACCATCGAATTTTGCTCGTTTTATGTACTTTTTCATGGGTTGTGATACGCCGAACACATAGTCCGTAGATAAACATTCAATTTAAACATTTATTTTTTGAGTACTATGCGATGTTAACCATCCTGGAACGTTAAAAATCATATTTTTACGATTTTCCAGCTAAAGTACACAACAGAGACGATTCATCGTATTTTTTCAATCAATATCCCCGATAAAATAGTTCGAAGCTTTTGCAATCTTTGAGCCTTCAAATAACCATATCACGAACCTTAGCGGAGAGAATACTTCGATTTTATCCTATAATCTTACGATATTTTCACGCCACATCCATATTGTTGAGGCGCAAATATGCCTCAATAGGGAGGTTGTAAAGCAGCAGCGTAAGGGTTGGCATTCCAATAGATAAAAAGCTATCCAAGGCGAAGCCTTTCTCTCATTTTTCTTGCATTGAGAAAATAAAGGCATATTCTCGTTGTACGTAATTTAGTCGCGGCGCCTGGCCTTACAACCCAGGCGTTAATCATTCGTTCTAGTCCGCGGTTTATCGTTGTAAATAATTTGTATAGTTTAGCTATTAAAGTTATTAGTGGTAAATCGTGTAACCCTTCATTCAACCTAAGCTATCATACGCCCGAGTACATTTCTCGTAGAAGCTTAGGATTCGCGGAGGGCGCGCACCCCCTCTCGACGAATAGCCGGCACCGGGAGAGAACTCCACCTGTACGGCGTCAACAACGATCATTCCCCCCTTTCTCTCTTTTCACTCGAATGGAAAGTTCATCTACGAATGGACACCCTTTCGGTGGCGGATCAAACGTTCGAAATCCTCGCGAAAGAGTCAAGACGCTGTTAACAACACTGACCCTTTCATCCACCCGAAAACCTTTCTCGAAGGAAGAAGAGGGAAGGACGACTCGCGTCGACGAGGAACGTGCGGGAAATCGCAAGCGGACGAGACTCCACGCGGTTATTTCGTGCGATTCAGCAGTGGGAAAGGCGTTCCTCGAAAAAAGTTCGATAGGTAGGTAATGGTGCTGGTGGTAGTTGTAGAAGGTGAGCGAACAAACGCGGGGGAAGAAGAAGGATGGGTGAAAAGAAGAAGGAGGAAGGAGAGGGTGAAGGTAGACGACGCGTTCGATGCGCATCGATTTGACGATGACAACGGTCGGCTGTCGTAGAGTACCATCCGCAGCAGATGCTTCTTCGACAAAGGAAAGCGTACAACAATATCGTAACGGCGAGATACTGTCAGCCGCAGAGGCCAACCTACCTACTACTACCAACCGGATAGAAAAGATCTGTTATTGGCCGTTGGTGCAGATACGACCGCCTTGCCGAGGCAACGTGTTCTAAGGATTCCGTAAACCAGCGGACGCCGCGTTTATATGTTGTACCTACGTGCTGCCTCCTGTCCCTCCACCTTCGCCCGCCACCTTCAGCAGCACCTCTTCCACGAAAGCAGAGGAAATAAAACCCGTCACATGCCGTAACGACGCGTAATGCGTTTCCGCCGTTCGTGATATATATATTTCCACCTTGATTTATCGCTCGAGAGGTTAAGCCGCGACGGATACGTCGGGTTACGCGCGCTCTAGATTATTTCTCCTCCTCCTGGCTAGACTTTGTCATAAATCAGTGGCGACGAAACACAGATCGTGGCCCTTTCGATGATCGCGACGAACGAAGGAAAATGTCTCGATATCAGGCGAGCGATCGTCGTGAAGGATGAGAGAATCCGTCGAAATTTCACGGAGTTCAAGATTTTAGAGTTTCTCTTCGGTGCCGGCGACGTGATTAACGAAAAGTACCGCGAAGTCGAACCGCGAATCGAACGCTTTTCAATCGGTCATTAATTGAGTATTAATTAAAACTTTTCCTGTCTCGAGGATGCTGATGTACTTTTACGTTTCTTAGAAATCAATGGGCTCCTATCGGCTTTCCCCGCTCGACGGGAAAGTTCGCTTCGCCTTCGCCAACCAGAGTTCGTTCCAGTCGTGATTGTGCGATTGTGCGATTGTTCGTCGTCCTGTCGCTGTGTCCTTCCACGAAAACGCCTGGGGAATGGAATTCTTATTTAAACTCCTACTTTTTTTTTCTTTCTCCCGAGCGTCTTGCTCCGTCGGTTCGTCAAAAACGATCGAGACTCGTTCGTAGTTTGACTTCACGCGTGGAAATGGGATCCTTCCGATAAATATAAATTCCCGGTTGACGTTTAACTCGAGAAGTGAAAGAGGTTAAATGGAAGTCGATGAGGAACGGGTTGAACTCAAATTTAGCAAAAACGAGCCCCGGTCGAGGTTAACTTTCCTAAAACTTTGAGCAAACCTCCTGCTCTCGTTGCTCGCAAAAAATCTACGTTTACATCGTCGACCTGACCCCTTCCAATACATTTTTTGCGCACCAACGATCCATGAATTAACATCTGCCGTGCAAGGCTGAACTAGGAACGAACGTACGAGTGAAAAATTAGAGGTTAGGACTGTGTTGAGAGCGCGACAGAAACCGACGACGAGTCGTTTGGCAACTTTGAGGTTTTTTTCGACACGTCATCGTTTTTAACGTAAAAAAATGTATCTTTTTTTTCTTCATACAAGCTGGACACAAATCTCAGATCGAAAATATAATATTGTACAAGTTTCCTATAATATTTTTACCAAATAATAACAATTTCATAAACGATATTAAATTGAAGTTATTTCTCGATCTTTTAGAGAAAGGAAGGTTGCCTACCTCTTGGAAATCTCGGGATACCCAGCTGGAGGGTTGAGATGCAACTTTGTTATCTGGTTTCATTATTTTTCATCTTGTCCTCCATGTTTGACTACATTCCACGAGGATTAAAGAATCAAAGGCGAAAGGAACAGTTCGTTCGATAATTAAAGAGATAAAGCTCTAGAAAACGCAAGAACGATCGCTGCGACGTCTCGTTCTATGGACCACCGAAGGCGATATTCCGTATTCATGATGCTCTCTTAACAAACTTCAACCTCCTTCCGATTCTCATCCTATAGTTTTTATAAGCGCCTTTTTAATACGCCGGAGAATATCGCGGGAGCCGCTCATGAATATAAATCTTAATCGGATAATACGTACGAACAGCGGTAAATTTCTTTTTCGTGGTAAACGCTCGCCAATTTACGCTATATCGTTGAGACCAAACACACGTCGTTCACTATGAGCCTCGCAAAATCGAATTGGCAAGAACGAGTCGAGATCTTGACCTCGAATTCACCGCAGGACGTTGGACTACTCCACGGCCTTTACGAAGATAGAACACGCTAATAATTAGGAATGAACGATCTAAGTCGCTGTTCCAGTGATTACTGCTAAGTATTTCTCTGGTGATATGATCGTAGCGGCAATTACAACAAAGAGCACGATGAATTTCAAGGACTTACTCTCAAGAGCTATTCCCAAATTTAGGCGAACGTTTTTCTTACGAGTACAACAAACCGACTGACGACTGCCAAGTGCGGCTGATCACAGGGAGACTCTGGCAGTTGCTTAATGACGCTGATTAACTACGATTAGTTCATCAGCCTGTAAATTTTCTTGTTTTATCAATGGCTAGATCAGATGCACAGTTAGCGTGGGGCAAAGTGGAATAGGCGTGTCACGTATTTGTTTCTTCTGTCGCAAGCTAGCAGGACGAGGCCAGATGCGCCACGACAGATACATACATATATATATATACGTCTATTTCGGGTGCAATTCGGAAGGCTATCGATGCAGTCGTGGGCACGAGTTACCGTGAAATCCTTCGGTTCGTACGACGCGATAGTCAAGGGCAGGATGATAGAACGTGGAGAAGGTAGGAAGGAAGGAAGAAAGGCGGAAAGGAGAGGGAAAGAGTAGGCGATTTCAGCCATCGGTCGGTCCGTGAAATTGAAATGCAATTTGATTTAACGTGGATAAAGAAAGAAAATATCTCGATAAATTTTATATTAATCGCGAATGAAAATAGAGTGGTCGAATAGGAAAGCGATATCCTTGGGAAAGGTAGGAATTCCGAAGGGAAGGTGGATACGAATACCGAATACCGGATACAAATCGAATGTGCGCGGTAATTAAAATTTATCGACTGTCTCTAACCCCGGCCTCGGCGGCGCATCGGCTTCCGAGGCTATCAATTACTCTTAATTCGAAGTGCTCGCCGTTAAACGGAACGAGGTGGCGAGTTGCCGATCGATGGAAAAAGGCGTAAATGGAGGAGAGTAAGAAGTAAGAGGAGTCGACGTAAGAGAAGGAGAAAAAAGGAGAAAAATGAACGAACGAAAATAGACGACGTAACGAATACGTAGACGAACGTCAATGAAGAGCTAGTCCCGATATTTTTGGAGATGTCAAATTACTCGTCAATTTTATAGGGCGAAGACAAGAAACAGGGAAGTTTTGTCGTTTTTGAGTTAAAAAAACTAATACATCTCCAACAAATTAATTAATATTTACTGGACAATATAATTTTCACCGTTACTGGCCACCTCTTTGCGTACATATCGAACATGTAAGTACATTGAAATATAAAATGGTCGAAAGAGTCAATGTTGAAACTTGAAGGAACTTTCTGATAGACTAAAGAGTTCCAAATATTAGGTCTATAGGAAAGTTTTATTCGTTTTTGAATAAAGAATTAATGCACTTTTCGATACATCTATTAATATTTACTGGACAATATAATTTTCATCGTTACTAATCGTATCTTCATATATATATCGAACACATGGAGTCAATGTTGAAACTTGAGATGGCATTGTTTGACGGAACTTTCCGATAGACCTAATATTATAAAAAAAGAACAAAAAATCTGTTCGTACCAACGCATAGAACGAACTTTAATCTTTGAAGCGTTACGTAGCTAAAAGGGTAGTTAAATAAAAGTTTATCTCGAGTAAAAGGACGCAGTGAAATAACGATTACCGCGATTATTTTAGTGGCGCCGAGTGAGGAGACACCGACGATTCTCGTTACCAACGAAGAACGAGAATGCGCGCGTAACTTCGGCTTTTAAACGGATGCAAGCGCGGTTTTGGGAAGCTCAGACCTTCTCGAATCGACCGCGACGACTTTTCCGCGCTTCTCGCCACGAAAATGGCGTACGTTTCTCTCTCCGCTCGCGATGGGACGTTTCGAGAAAGGGATAATAGGAGATTGCAAAGTCGAATTACTTATCCAGCGCGATCGAAGGAAGATAATCCAGCGCGTACCGCGTCCCGTCTCATTCGCGGGAGACAAACGAGCGTTTATCAGCCAACGACGCTTATCTTTTAGGTCAATGCATCGCCGTGCTATTACCGAATGCAGTCTCGCGGAATCCATTAGCAGTTAGCAGCTCAATTGAGAATGAAAAAGGGTGTCGTGCATTCGAGGGATGAAAAAGTGGGTCGTAGGATATAAATTTAAAAATTCCGAGAAAAATTAACGGAAAATGATACGATTTTGTCAACCGTCTGCGATCTATGTATTAATTTCGCTAGATATTTTTATCCACGGTGCTTCGAGCATCGACTGTGCCACGAGCTGAAAGCAAACGGATTTATGCAGTGTCGTGGTTGGCTTATTTTTTAAGTCGAATGTGCGGATCGTTTATTCGGAAGCGTGAGAAAGATATCGCTGCTTTTGTCTCTTTCGTCATCTTGTTTGCACGGCTTATATTTTGAAATTTTTAAAGAATCGTTTCAATGTAATTTATCTGAAATTTTGTTGGAAATAATTCAGAGCTTAGCGATCTTTCTCTTCTTTTCTTACGTTCTACGAGGTTTTGGTATCGTCCATCGATTGCCGCGATTGCGATAAAAATTTGCCACAACTGTGCCACCGCATCTACGATTCTTCGATGTTTACATTAACCCATTTAATTATGTTTGCAGCGATTAAATGGTTAATGAACGCACGGAACTCCTCGCAACGAGTCGTAGAAACTTCGAATAAACAGTAGGAAATTTCCAGCACGTCGACCAACTCGAAAATCCCCAAGTGTACGTCCATAAACCGTACCGAACGATGTGCATTATAAGAGAACGTATTATTGAAAAATATAGATTGAACATTTTTAGAGAAAGCAATATATTCACCGGGAGTTACTTTTTTGTTCAGTCGAAGGACCGCAGGTCGTTACAACGTCTACCTTCTTCCACTGATGACCAGATAGCAATAGTTATCGGTAGTGCTTGCGTATCGTTCATAAAGTCGCCTAACGACAAGTACCAAACTCACTGTAATAATTTAGGAAACAAAAACGAATACCAGCTAAAAATAACCGATAAGGCTACTATCAAAAATGGAGAGTACGGTATGGATGCATCGAATGAAAATATCGAATTGGAAGATTGAACCTAAGCATGGTCTAGAAGATCCGAAATTAAATTTTGTCAAACTTTTCTGTAATCGTCAAAGAACAACAATAAAAACGGAGTCAGAGTAACAAAAAAAAGCAACAACGACTGTTTATGTTTATCGTAACCAATGTCTTCACAATATGTATGTTAAATATGTAAAAGGTGCCTGAACCGTCAGATAGCAGGCACAATAAAAAGTAGAGCAGCGACGATAGAAAAACTAAGAAACAACAAACGTAACATCTACGACAGTAATCCGAACAGTTTTAAAATCTCTTGAAAACAAAAATTCTGCATTGTTAAAACAAGCACAGTGAAACTTGCATATTTTACGGTGTCGTGAGATTACTTGCAAACTGTATCAGTCAGAGAAAAAGAATTTTAACGCAAGTTACTTCCTTCGACAAGGTCTATCGTTCGGTAACAGATTATAATTATATAAATATGTAATATATGTAATATATTTATATAATAATTATATAAACAATTCAAACAAGTTATAAACAAATTAAGTTGAAGTAGTTCAACGACTTGAAAAAGATTCGACTCAAAAACGATATATTTCCTGATCGGTAGATCAAAGCTTTGACTAAGCATCGCGTACAGTAAGAATAACAAAAGAAATGTAGAACACGACATCGATGTGTGAATTGTGACACAGCCTAATTCACCATGCTTTGTTTTAAAATGTATCATTTTATACATTTAATGCATTACGCATTTTGTCAAATTATATTATTAATTGGTTAGTAAATTATTATTTAATTCGTGTTCAAACACCCGATATATAGAAGAGGCAGGAGAGGCAACGATCGGTCCGCAGATCTTCAGGTCGGCAGGTTCTCGGGTTGCAGATCCTTTGTATTCCAGCTCCTCGAAGTTGCGTCCATGATTGCACATCGAATACGAACTACGATATCAGTTTAGTACGCGACGCGACAGGACACGACACGAAAGATGTATCGGAATTACGAGTATTATTCTACCGACGTATACTCGTCAGCGACCGATTAGAAACTGTCACTGCGTAGGATCAATTTCAGACACCGAGGTCGATCGAATATTGTTTTTTTTTTTGCCGAACGCACGACGCTCGACGTAAACATTTTCTAGAATTACGAACAGCTTAGATACTATCAAAATAACAACAGTGATGATTCGATCGATCTAGGCTTTTTTACATCTACGCTGTGTTAGTTAGTAAATGATCGTCGTTGCTTCAACATCGGTCAAATAATATTCGTAATTCTGAACCGTGTTTCGAGTCGTGTCGCGTCGCGAAGTGAAGCGATATCGTAGTTCGTGTTCGAAGTGTAAGTGCAAGTGCAAGTGCAAAGGAAATCCAATCATGGACGTAACTTCGAGGACCTGGCAACCTGAAAACCAGCGGATCGGTTGTCGCCTCTCCTGCCTCTTCCGTACATCAAGTAAGTGAACACGAAATTTATATAATGCATTAAGATTACGATGCATATAATTTTATATAATGCGTTTAAAACAAAGCATGGTGGATTAGCCGATGTCACACTTTACATGTTAATACCGTGTTTAGGTAAGCTATGCGTCTCGTATCTCTCGCATAGACATTAGTTTTGCGCAAGCACTAAACGGATTAAAAAATAAAAATGCAGAAAGTACACCTTTCGGAGCAAACGTTGAAAGTTGGAAGGAGTTGACAGAGTCATATCGTGGGACTTCAGAATCAGAAATTTACTTTTGAGAGACGTTATGCGTGAACGCTTATTGTATTTATTCTGATTTAGTTTAATTGAGTCCAACTTTTTATTCTAAATGGATGTTTTTACTGTGTTTCTGTTACGCTTTCTATGTTCTTGCGTGGTCATGATGGCAGTGTCGCCGGCGAAAGTATGTATTTTTACGTCAGCAAATAAAAGCGTAATATATTAGAAACTTGAACGTAGTTTCGGATGTTTATCAGAATTCTACAACGCGTTTTTACGTATTTTCAGCGTGTTACCATCTCGAAATGAAATGTTTCCAACTGCGGACTAGCAGATGCTCTTCGACATATTACTTTTACACTTGCCGAAATAATTGGACTCGTGCATCTCGAGTATACTTAGCAATAAATAAAATCGTCGCGACAAAACTTTCGAACGATCTCGAATTTCCATAGAGTTTGTAATCGCATGTCGCTTTACGCATCATTTTCACACGAATAAATACTTCAATCGTTGATAGACGACAAACAAAAAAATGTAATGAGAGAGGAAAAATATTTTATTTAAAAAAAAGAAGAGAAACAAACAAAGCTATCAAAGATTGAAATCGCGATTACTTCGAAGATTAAATAAATCGTAACGAATGGATATCGAGTCCATAAACATATGTATCTTTCAGAATTCTAAGGTAAACAATTCCTTGTAAACTTTTAACTTTGCATTTTGATCGGAACGCGAAGGTAAAATATTTACTTAATATTTACAAATATCGATCTACATACGAGTCATTAGTTTTACCGGGAGAAAGAAAAATTCATTTCGTGAGAGGAAAACGAACGAAAAGCGAAAAACAGAGCGCTAGTTTCTCGTCGAGAATTATTCAAACGCGGCTTTAATGACTATGACGATTTTCTTCGTACAAGTATTCCACCGCGCGTTCAACCTTATTTCGTGTACGCAACAATTCTCCTGCTTTCTTTCAAACAAACGCGAAACAAATTTGTCTTCGGGCGATATTTTTAATAGCCATTTCGAAATATGCGAGAAGCTAGACATCTTTCTAAACCGCATCGAGTCCAAAAGAATAATATAATTTTCCAAAGATCATCGTGCACCGGTGCAACTCGTCTTTGTCGATAGAGGAATGAAGCTTTGTCCAGAAATACGACTGCTTTCGTCCGTGTTGGCTCATCGAATCGACGCGTAAGACAGGATGTCACGAGTCACTTTGACGGCTCGTCACGTAATTCTGCGGCTTCAACTGGGTACTACAATACGTTCGTGGTCGTCGTGTAGTCGTTAAATACTCAAATGCCTGATCGTCTGATATTTATAAAGGTGTTTCTCCTCGCGCATAAGTACGCCACGTCTTTCCTCTTGGAAACGACCAGCGGTATCGATCATCGAGTCATCGCGACCTCCTCGAAAAGGCTAAGTCTCGTCACCGTACAGTAATTTCACCGTCTGGGATATTTACTTGCGCGTACAGGTGAGACAATCCATTTCCTGTAGGCGGAAGGATCCTTTGTTCGATTTGCATTCGTATGGAAGACGGCTAGGCTCTCGTCATCGCGCGGAATTTTTTTCGATTATCGATGACACGATCCTATCGATAGAAAGAAGATGGACGTGTATTCTTCTTTCAAAAAAAGGGAAACGTAGCTCGGATAGAAAATATTTAAACGTCTCTACGTAAATAATAAAATGTTAACGTCGTGGAATTCAATGTCGCGCATAAATATTACATATGCGATCGATACTATCACGCGTTACTCCCTCCTCATTTTTGGTTCCGAATTCGTGGGAGAGATTTTAAAATTAAAATCATGCGAGCTCGCGTACCTCGATTTTCAGAAAACTCTCTTCGCATTTTAAGAATTCAGTCGACTCGATCGATCTTCGATATCGCGTATTATTTCTACCTTGAAATGCGGATCGGTAAAAGTTTTCTTTCCTCTCCGTGGGAATAAATGTGAATTTACAAGAGAAACAAAGAATTTCTCCCGTTATAACTCTATCAGCTCAGCTGCACCTGTATTTTACATATATTTTTGCACCTTTTACTCCATTCCGCCGAATTTATTCTCGAAGAATATTTTCGCTCTATCTCCGCGAGAAAAAGTTCGGAGAGACTGTTTCGATGCGGTTCTTCGCGCTCCTCGTCCATTCTTCCCTTAATCGCATCCAATTCGGTAAATCCGTTGTCCTCATTATTGACCCACACGGTATATCGAATAAAAGAGAAGTTCTTTCGCAAGGAGAAGCGTATTATTAAAAAAAAAAAAAATGCCGATGCTCGACGCAGTCTTCGAGGAATGTTCTTCTCGAAAGTCGTAAACATCTCCTAGATATTCGTTTATCGTACGTTCAATCAGGATAGACGAATACATGGTCGAGCATCGTAGGCGAGAAAAAAGATTCTCTACCAAAAAAGAGCAACTGATTTGATCCAATGGACGAGTGAGTTAGCAAAATAGTAATACGAACGAGAGGAACACTATGACCCACTTTGACTCGCGTGTCATCAAAAGGGAAAGACTGATCCAACGGTGGCATCTTGTTTCTTCCCCCTTTCCTTTCTTCCTCTTCTCCACCAGATGACTCGATCGTCGATCATGAAACGCACTTGAGATGAGAGCGGGGAATGAAGAGTAGGCTGGTAGGCTGGCCTAGCGCGCGAGGCGGAGGATAGACCGTGGAGGGGCAAAGGCTGGCTCAAGCTCGCGGAACGAGAGGAAGACAAACGAAAGGACGAGAGCTACTTTGGAACATGTACGTACGTTGGGTGTAATGGGGCTCTTTTGAAAGAAAGCGGAAGGTGGAATGGAGGAGGTTGTCTCCGTTACCTACCTACCTATCTACCTAGCTGCCTACCTATGCCTGTTTGCTTATGGTGCTCGAATCGACTTGCTTTATCGTAAGCTCCTCTCGAGCACTCCTCGAGATACGATAACACGATACAATTAGTCTCTATCGATTGATCGAGTTCGGCCCACGAGGAAAAGGTGCGTGGGGGAACTCGATGCGAGCTCTTGGAGTCCTAGAACTCGGTTCTCGTTACCTTCTTGATCTCTTATGAAATATCCTCCCTTATAAAATCTTACGATTATTCTCGTTGTCTCTTATGAAATAAGAGTATAGCTTATAAATGCATTCCAACGAACTTCGCTATTGAGAAGCTTCCAGGTGGATATTTTTAAGGTTATGCTCGTTTTGGGCTTGATAAGCAGGTAAACTTCCAAAATGATGTATCAAATTAAGTTCGTCTAGGACACCGTCAGAGCCTTCGGTCTAGCATGGCTCGATTTTTCTCTTCTTCGTACAATTCACCACGAATATAACACGTAACGAGGCAATTCCATAAATTGCAGTTCTTCGAGGATCGTTCAGGGTCCATTACTCGTTTCCTTTTCGATGATCGCGAGAAAAAGATCGATGGATTCTTGGTTTGGTCATTGGTTACGCACATACGTACTCTCTCTTCTTCGCCTTCTTCGTCTCATTCTCGTTTGTCGACCTGAACAACGTTTAGAGGCAAGTAGAGAACGAAAGACACTCTCGTTATTGCTACGGAAAAATGGCAGACGACCGGCTAAAGCGATGGGTGATTCGTCTCGTTAAGTTCCTCTTCGGTCTTTGTTGGTGTCGCAAGCTTCCATGTCGACAGCAATAAAGATCACGTCGAAAAAAAAGAAGTAAAGAAGCCAGATGATTAAGAAAAAGCTAGAAGATCAAGAGGGACCTCGTGATAGCTCATCGGTTTTTATTGGGTTGTCCGGAAAGTTCGTGCCGATTTCGAAGAAAAATTTTTTCTTTCTTTTGAAGAAAAAAAATAAGTATGTAATATATATATATATATATA
>JAITYT010000114.1:1159565-1170190 GCA_025433975.1 Liostenogaster flavolineata
TGTTTAAAAAACCGAAAATCGGCACGAACTTTCCAGACAACCCGATAGCTCGTTTGTGTACATTAGTGATCTGAGAACGATCGAACAGTAACGCAGTTGAAAGAAACAACGAGGTACGAGAATATTTTTCTCCTTTCGTTTTTTTGGGTCAATGGAGGAAAAGGGTGATGAACGAAGAAAGAAGAAGAGCTGCGACGAAGGAAAATCTCAACAAGTACGAACGATGGTCGCTCCTCGCCTCTTCACTCCTCATTGCGGCTTCCATGTGGGTGTTACGCGAACCACGTTCGTTTTCTACTTGCAAATTTTCTTCTCGCGTGAAAATACTCATCTACTGGCTATTACGCGTGGAAGTTGCACGGAACGGCGCGTTGCGACCGCAAACATATCTGTTTTGGAATAAAGCACAGATACGACTTGGCACCCGCCATAAACACGCGCTTCCACGACCGAACATCGTGAGAAACAACGCGATGTGTTTTCCTACCTGTGCTATGATTTATATCGCGGATGAGCGTAATTGCAATGACAGAGAAATACAATTTTCGAGGAGCGACTCTGACCTTTCTTCGAAAGGTTACAAAGTTTACGACGTATAAAAATCAGGCGAATCTCTCTGTCGTTCAATAACCATGACAGCGAAGCAGTTGGCGTTATTAAGAAGGGAGAAGAAAAAATTCGGAAAAGGGTGAAACTTGACTGATCACAGCTCATGACGATTTAAAATTGCAACAACGGGACTTTATTCTATCGATATAATATTTGTGAGTTATCGAAGGATAACTTAAATTACCCATGTCTATTATGTTGGTTTCAAGATCACTTTTCACTCCATCAGTTTAACATTAAACGTACCAAGTATTTCAAAATTTACATTCATTATATTGCTTATAAAAATGGATATATATGTATGTCTATTTTATTATGATAGTATATGTCGTACATTATTTACTTTGATAAATTAACAATTTTTTTTTAAATCAACATCCGTTTCGTAAGGAATCGTTCGACCGCTCAAGGTATGAATAAATATACGGAAATGCCGGTACGTTTGGAGTTAGTGGATGGGTTTGGTTAAAGTTTCCTAAAGTGAGCCGGTACGTATTATATGTATGTTACGAAACCCGAAAAAGGGAGATCGTACTTGAGTACAAATCGTCGTTATTTCGACTTTAATTTTGTTATCAACTTCTTACGATCGAGTTACGCGTTGAACGCGTACGTATCGATTCTCAAAATTCTTCGCCAGGAGGCATCGCCAAATTCGCAGACGATTCCAGACGGTCAGACGAAGAAGACGTACGTGCGATTGTCGAATCGCTGTTTCCGGGCGATGACAAAAGGGAAAGTCCATTGGACGGACGGAAGAGGAACGGGGCTCGAAATGGTAAGGTTCGCATTAAAAGTTTAAGCGTCGTTTTGCGGTCGATCGCGTTGCGTTCTTCCTTTCGTGGAAATGTCAATGCGTGCGGTCAGTTTGGCCGAAAGGCGGCTCGTTGTCGGGTGGGTCTCGATCACGTGACATCCGGCGAGAGAAAAGTCGTCTGGCGAGGAGAAACCTCGCCCAGCTTCATTGTAATGTGCATAACGTTCGACGCTTCTGAATGCGTATGTAGGTACGCGCTGTTACAACGAGTTGCTGGAGTGACGACGCGTTATTTTTGTAAACTTCCAGGCGCGACGAATAGTCTGGTATCGTCGAATAGAGAGAGAGAGAGAGAGAGGGGGGAAGGAGAAATTCCGAACGACCGTAGCGAAGGAAAAATGAAGGTTGTGAAGGATTTACTAGTCTGTGACCTCATTATTGTTCGATTTATCATCATCGACGGTCCAAGTGCTTCGTTTCGAATAAACTAGCTACTCCTGTTTGAAATCGATGCGTGAGTAATTGCAGGTATTCGTTAGCAGCTTCGCATTAGCTTTCACGCGCGATAAATTGTTCGGCGCCATTAAGGAGAACGATAGAGAGAAAACAGAAAAATTGTATACGAAAAGAAAAAACGAAGATGGCGAGGATTGAATCATTTCTATTATCGTTATCGATGATCCGAGCAAGTTTTGAAGCGAGATTTAGAAGTATTCCTCGAATAAACGAGCTATTTATTCTCGAGGAGGCATTTTTCCTAAAATTAAACGTACGCCGAAGAGAAAAGCTGAAGAGGAAGAAGAAAAAGAAAAACTTACGTTCCACGCGGGGACAAAATTTCGTAGGAAGATAGCGAGGAAAAAATGAAAATCGTGAGGACAGAACAGATCATCCAGGTGATCGTTCTCGATGGTCCAAGCGAGTTTCCAGGTGCGATTTGGAAGCGACTTTCGAATAAAGGAACAATTTCCTTCCAGAGTCACGTACGAATCCACGCGTTTCTGTCATCGCTTTTGTTTCTCTCACGAAAGCGACCACCAACACTCACGATGTCTATCCTAGCATATTAATTCGACTCCGTTTGGGAAAGACCCCAAGAAGTGGCGCGTGACTCACGCCTCGAGTCACACGCCGTCAGTTTGAGGCCGTCAAGGGATCGTCATACATTTCGTTCGATACGCGACGCAAATACGTAAGTCGTTTCCACTTTCGAGACTCGTAGGTACGTAGAAATTTCTCCGGACAATCGATGGTTCCTCCATCACGTAACGATTGTATCATCGGACGCTCTTCGATTTTACATCGAGCTTCGTTCGAGTAATTCGACTATGAGGTTCTTTGAGTCATCAGGTGCGGAAATTTTGAGAGATGTCTCGAAATTCTCCTTTGATATCTGCCAATTGTAACGATGACGTCCAGAAGTCCAAAGGAGAGCAATCGACGCGACTCGTTCAAAAATGACCTCAAAACCAAAATTGAGCAAAATTGATTCCGACCAAATTTGCGGCTGATCTATTTCGACTCGCCTAAAGTGATCGATGAGTCGTCACGCTAACGGAGAAGTGACCAAGTGCCACGCTTACGCATCGCTTAACGTTGATCGATTCATTTTTGGCTCGCTTTTGAGCCTGGATTTCTCTCCGCCAAATCGCTAGCAGAGTATTTATCGTCAGGTTTGAAATAAAACTTGATGATTTAACTAACGATTATTCGTCGCGTCGAGAAAAGAAGTTAAAGTCGTAGAAGGAAAATAAAGATGCAAAAATTGGAGCACCATTGCCGATCGATGTCCGTCCGTGATTCGCGAGTGTTCGTAGGCGAATCGTACGTTTAGATGGAAGGCGAATTTCCTCCGGCTTTGGAGAATCTATCGCAGGAGACGACGACAGCGCAAGGTGGGATTTTATGGTTCGCGTGCGGCGCACGATAGCGTATGAACGATAGCGTGGGGAATAACGATGCGCGAACACGTATTTACTTGCGCGTAACCGGCAATGTTAAGACGTACGTGCGCGACCGTAAGCGCGGCTCGATCCAGAGATCGATAATCGATGGTCGTGAACGAACGTTCGCGGATGCGTTATGCATCGTTGACATCGTTGCTCGTGACAGATTGTTTATGCGAGTAAACACGTCGGTGGTGGTACACGTAACGCGGCTGCTAACGGTAAGCCGCTGTTTATCGTACGAGGAAAGAACCGTCGGCCATTTCTCTTCGAGAGGAACCGCCTTGACGTTTTCCGCTCGCGGTTACCAGAAGACGAGCGGATCGATCTATCTCTCGCGCGTAGATCGTCGCTACACAACGTAGGCTGAACTTAGCGTGATAATAATCGAATTTGTACTTTCTGGGTAATTATAAAAATTATTTCTTCTTAATACCGTAGCAATTTTTCATCGTCCGGTACTGAAAGGATTAAGAATAAAAGGATGGACGTAGGTGCGATTCGCGTTATTTTTCTCTAATTTTGTCTCGAACAGTGCGTTCGAAGCACGATTCGAAAATCAACTCGGCTTCTAAAAATCACAAGCGGTTGACTGAACTTAGGATAATAATAATCGAATTTGTACTTTCCGTGTAATTTTAAAAATTGCAATTATTTTTAATATCGTAGCAATTTTTCGTCGTCCGCTACTGAAAGGATTAAGAGTGAAAAGTGCGTGCGATTCGCGTTATTTTTCTCTAATTTTTCTCGAACAGTACGTTCGAAGCACGATTCGCAAGCCACGTTTCGAAAATCAACTCAGCTTCTGGAAGTGACACACGGTTGATACGAAGAGATGGCTTTGTATAATTCACACCACGATTATTGGAAATAAAATGAATTTATGAAGGTGACAAAACCGTGGCTTCCTTATCGCTGTACTTTTTTACGCGATATCGTACAAACGTCTTACATAGCTATACACACGCGCGCGCGCGTACGAAGGCGGTAAAAGCGCACACGATCTCGCTCGTGTTCTCCGTCCGCTAAAGTTCCAAGGGAGACTTGATTTACGCGGTACTAAACAGTTTTCGGGCTCCGCGTGCCATTCAAGAATAATTTAGCGTCAAATCGTGCGGCGATAGAATGCTGCCGCGCCTACCCACATGACGCCGAGTCTCGCATCTCGACTAAATTATTAACAGCGCAACTCGCGTTTCACCGTCGTCGATTTCTAATCTCGAATCGAGGCGGGACGCCTCGTGATCGAATTTACGGAGGAATTTTTACCGACGGACTTGACGCCGTGAGTCGAATTTGCCCGAAGTTAGTTCCTACTTAAGGATTCCATCGAGAGATCGCGATAAACGGTGGAAATGAGAAGGAACCTTCGTAAAAACGTATTAAGCGCGATTTACGATGCGCCTCCTCGCTTTATCTCTCCTCTTTCGTTCGCAAGCGGCAAATGGAAAAAATACGAAGGACGAATAAAAATATGGCCGCCTTAAATTACCGACTCGCGCGTATCAAATCCTCCCGACGAGTTTCCCATCGTTCGAGTTTTTCTCCATGATTATTCGATTATTTCCTGCGTTACGCGCGGTAAATGTGTAACGTTTCGACTCTTCTTCCTTTTTTTCTCTCTTTCTTTTTTTTCTTCCTTTTCATTCCAGGAAGGAATGCTCGATTCGCACGACGTGCTCCATTTCTACAAATAAGCGCGAGAAGGAGAACAAATCGGCTTTTAAAAGAGATCGCTCAATCCGGTGCACCGTTTTACTTCGGCTCGCTTTTTCTCCCTTTCACTCGGGACGGATGCATCGATCGCGAAAAGAAATCGAATCATCGAGCACTCTTTCCGGCATTCGGCGCACTTCGATCGTCATTTCGACGTCACGACGCCGCTTATTTTCTCCCGCGGGTCTTTCAAAAGCGATTAACGAACGATTGTTTTTCCAGGGAGTCGAGTTGACGTTTGTATTGCCCTGTAAACCGCTACTCGTGGCTATCCGCGCCCTGCGTAGGACGAACGGTTTCCGTACACTTGGTCAATCCGATTACGATGTAACGATCGATCGGTCGATCAAATTTCTACATTAATCGCGTTCCGAAGTGCAAGAGCACCAAGCGGCAACTATGTTAATCACCGTTTCAGTCCGCCTACGTAATGACATCGTGGCGGAAGTGGCCGAGAGAGAGACAATCTATCGCTAATTGGTAGCCAATGGAGGAGCGCGACGGTATCGAACGTCAAAATGTAGCCGCGTTAGCGTACGAGTGGCAAATGCAGCGCGTGCCATGCAGTTCGAGATTCGAAGAAGGTAGTTCAATATCGATCCGAGCGATCTAGGGAGAAGGAGAGGGTAAGACGTTTGGGGTCTAGCTGTAATTTGTAGCCTGCGTAATGGAGGAATCGAACGTGGAATAGCAGAGGAATACGAGGAGTAGATCGTTAGATCGTCTGATTATGTTTAAAATATGAATGATCAAGGGCGGAATCGTCAAGCAGGATTTCGGATCGATGCATTGTTACGAAACGATTGATTCGAAATTCGTCACACGTGCTTGGGTAATTTGACTTATCAGCTGTGCCGTCTTAGCTTGTGATGTGGAAAGACCGTTTGAAAGAAAGTAGGTCGTAGACTATATCTATTACCGATAGGAATGATTTAAGAAGGGGAATAACCTAAGATGTTCGAGGTCTAATTGGAGTTGGTATTATGAATTGTTGAGAAGTGGACTGTGGAACCGTAGAGAGGTGGAAGGAATTGGACGCCGAGATTGGATACGATTCATAATTAATGGCTTTTTATCAACTGCTTGCCCTATTATTTAGCTCGGTAGAGTTCAGGCCAAGCTAGTAGTAGATCGATATGTTCGTGTTCGAGCCTAAATTCGTATCATGAGTTACACTCGTTACAATGCGACAATTATTGACATTCTATTTAATACAATTGACGAATTATCGTCAATTATTTAGATCCTACTCGAAATTCGTTAAACATTGCTTAATTTGACCTTGCGATTCGCTTCGAAGAAGCCAGGACGGAGAATATTCGAACGATCGTTAACTTATTACCCTCGGATGGTACTCTTTCGAGTAGTTTCAATGAATAGGGAACATTCGTCGGGATAACGAGTAGCGAGGGAAATTGAGAATGACGAACGCAATTTGGACAGTGCGTTGGAAAAATATGGCGTGAACCCGGAGAAATCAGAAGGACATTGAGAAAGGAAATAGTTCGAAGAAGACCGCCGGTGAAAAATTGTTGAAAAAAGGAAGCGCTCTTTGGTGGTACGACGAGGTGCGCGTTGCAGTGAAAGCATCGAACTTCGATAGATCGAGGTTTTAATGGTGAAAACGTTATTAATAAAAGCCCAAGGCTGGCCAAGTGGATATCGTCGATTCCATTTTACAAGGGAAACAATGCTTCGATATAACGATCCGAGACCGACCGATCGATCGATCGGAGTATTCCAACTGTTCACCGAACCTCGTGTTGCGTGCTAATGACACCGAGACGATTTCAATTCGAATCTTTTCGACGAGAAACTGATTTCACGATATCGATTGCCGTGGTGAGTGAAGGAAGCTGCTCCACGAGGGAAGCGAAAAGTCCATTAAGCGCGAGAGCGAGAGAAAAAATAACAACCTTACGAATGATCCGACGCCTAACGATCCTATCCCACTCCAACTGCTATCGATCAAAGTCGATATACTACACGTAAAGTATTAGTTCTATCTGTAAATTCGGTGTTCTACTATCAATATTTTTTTCTACGTATATGCTCGACATATGAGTCGCTTAGAAGCCAATGCGGTTCTGATATTTTCTGATTTTTGTAAATTTTAATGGAACGAATAATATTTTTCTGAGTTATTAAAGGATTTACTCGTTGCTTCGTTTTTTCTTATCTTTTTCAGCTGCCAAAAAGTAGAAGTCGTAAAGTATTTAAGATGCTGCCATTGTCCTGATAAATACTTGCGTTTTTATTTACACATCCTGTACATATCTTATTTTGCTGCAGAATCCACCTGTTTAAAAAAAGACTTTATATACTTCTCCGATAAAATTAATAAACCAAGAACTTAAGAAATAAATTTATTAAAAAATATTAATACTTTTAACCTTTGTTTTCTGGACTTAAGCTCATTGGCTTTTGAACGACTCATATATTATATAAAGAAATTATATTATCCAGTCGATATTAATTGATGTATTAAAAATGTATTGGTTTCTTTAATTCAAAAACTACAGCACTTTCCGATAGGCGGACAAAAAATCGAGGGAGCTCGAAATAATTCAATAAATTCCAGTGTACTAATAATTAATTGTTCTTACTGCAAATTCCCCTTACGAGTATCTAATTCGTATCTAACTCGGTTCTTTATGGATTGCAGAGAGGTGCAAAAAACCAAGGAACAGTATATAGTATATCGGTGCTTCGGGGGAATAGCCGCGAAAGGTAGGACGATTTACGCGTCGACGAAACGATGAGGAACGAAGAAGACTGTACCGAGTCGCGCAATAAACGCGTCCCCTTGTTAAAAGCGTTTCTCGCCACGGTTTATTCTACCGTGGAACGAGTTATTCGTGAATGGTGACGCCGCGTGTGCTTCGTAGTGTGCGTCGACAGTGGCGGCCTCGCGTCGAGGGAAGGACGTAAGTCAGTCGGCGGACACGTGCGTAAGGGCATTATTGCACGGTCGTTAAGTCGTTGTTTACGAGCGACGATCAACTTGTGTTAACATCCGTCGTAATTGATTGTACTTAAGAGCGACTGCGAGGGTGGAAAGAAGAGGACGGAGGAAGGCAGAGGGGCGGAAGACTGGCAAAACCTCGACTCGCCTCTCCACGGATAATTGGACTCGATTATAAACGATCCGTGTCTCATTTCTGCGATTTCGCGGATCGACGCACTCGATGAGCAAAAAGAGGAGGAGGAGGAGAAAGAGGTTCTTCCTTCGGATTTATCTCTCATCGTTCGTGAAGATGCCACGCGATTTTTCTTCCGATCTTCGATCATTGAAATTCGTTCAACGAGCTTGCGTTTCTTTCGCGCTTTCTTTTCTTTTTTTGAATTAGAGAAGTTTTTTTTCTCAATAGATCGAGCGAAAGCGCGTGACGCGCTTTTATCGTCGAATCGAACAGTCATTATATTTTTTCCGGGAAAAAGAAAGGTGCCGTTAGGTTCAAAGCACTTTTACTTAGAGATATTTTGAGGAAGAAAATGTTTGCTGTTCGGTATCGTATTCGTTTTGGTATCCTCATCGGTCGGATCTTTCGTTCGAGCGTCGGAGCGGTTAGCCACCACGGAGATTTATCGTTTTTACGTCTCCCGTACTCGCTCGATTATGGTAATTACGGTCGTTACAGGATAATTCGATGATCGAAAGAGAGGCTCGAAAGGTTCTCGAGTCGACGCTTGAGGTAAACGAGTTACGGCCTGATCCAGAGTTAAACGCTGTATTGGTTTATCGCTGTGCAGCGACATTGTATAGAAGCAAGTGACAACGCGTTCGCCTTTCTATTTGAATTATACCAATTGTATTGCTATTACTGGTATTATACAGTTAGGTTGTTTGGAATGTAATTTCGTTCTTTTTTTTTCAATTGAAAAGCAACGTTTCTTCGTTAAAAAATGAAATTACTTTCCGAACAACTCAATACCTATATTATGCTACTTGTCGCATAATTTCCTTGGTTATGATCATACGATTCAAAGTCGTGCTGTAATCACGTGCTCGTCATAGTCATCGAAGAATTCGACGCTTTAAATCCTTCGATAGTTTTCCACGTGTCTACTATCTCTTGGTCCCTAAGGGTGAAACTCTTGGAAATAGCTCGGAAGACGATCAATTATTTTTCAGGAAATCGTTCGTGCGGAGCTGTATCGTGGCCCGAACGATCGCGATAGAATTTACGAGGGAATCGAGAGCGGAATCGAGATGCGTGATACGCGAAGGCAAGTCCAGGCGAGTGCGAGACGACTACGATGACCGATCAGGTGAAGCGGAAGGGGTGGCCGAGCTGGAGGTAGAGGAGAGCGCGGGAGGATGGCATGAAAGAGTGGAAAGCCAAAGAGATTTATCGTTTCGGCCCTTACGATATGGAAGGAGGTGAAATTTATTTATGGAGTGCGTACGAGAGAGAAATCAATATCCGGAAGATATATGTGAGGCGAGAGAGGCGATGGTCAGCCTCTGGTAACCTTAGGAACCTTCGCGAAAGGAAGGTGGACCTAAATTTTCGCCATCGTTGAATCGTTTGCCTATCCGAAGAGATTTTCAGCTATCTCGAGCATCCCCGTGATCGACGACGGATACTCGTACGCAAATTACGCGTTACGTCACGCGTCAACGACGGGCAGAATTTTTGGACACTCCGAGGGTAGCGCCGAACGTTCGAGGGTGCGTCGAATCAATAGAATTTTTTGGTCGAACGACGCATCGCGCCTCGAACGCGTTTTACCTACGTAGTAATGGAATTTTGCTTGAGCGATCGCGTTTCCTTTTTACGATCACGTAGGATTACGCGTAGCGTCGTTAAATTTAATTTCCAAGCGAGGAAAAGGGAAAATACGCGTTAACGAGGAAACGCAAAGATTAGGTCTACCGGAAAGCTCCGACAAATAATATCACCGCAAGTTTCAACACTGACTCTTTCAGTCTTCGCATTTCTACACACGTGCTCGATTATACGCGAAGAGGTGATCGGTAACGATGAAAATTAAATTCTTACTTTCATTACTTTTTCTAATTCGAGAACGAATAAAACTAGAAAGGCAGTGGAGAAAAGGCAGGGAGTGGGGAAAGAAAAACAGAAGGAGAAGAGAAAGAGGCCGCAGAATAAAAAAGAATGAAAAAATATCGCAAGGATCGGATTCCTTGGATCCTTTAGGATGGCAAATGACGCGAGTTCCGACGCTACGTAGTTTCACCCTTAGATCGGTCGATTCCATTCAAAGTTGCGGCTGGTTGCGTCTCGTTTAACGCTATAACGATTCCACTTTAGTTTCCGTTCGTCTCCCTTTTCTTTGCATCCTGTTTCTCCTTCGATCGTCTTAAGTTCTCTCGCCCCATGCGGACGTGGAACTATGGATTTAGCCTCCCTGTGTCGAGATTCATGCGTCCTCCCGGCTTCACAGAGCGAAAGGGTAAACTTTAGAGACGAAACTTCTCCAAGTCGGACTGGTTAGGTACACCGAGAGCTACGAGAGAACGTTCGACGGCATTATCGGGAATATGGGAGGAAGGATAAGGTACGAGACGTATCGAATGTGCTGCCGGTTGAAGGGTGGAGAGATGGGTTAGAGAGAGAGAGAGAGAGAGA
>JAITYT010000114.1:1205479-1222551 GCA_025433975.1 Liostenogaster flavolineata
TTAACATTTTGATGAGGCAAACGATCGAGAGCAGCTGCGGATTTCTTAGAACGTTGTCGTCGACTCGTTCCTTGTCTTACTCGGTAGTCCTAGTCGGTGTCGATTCGACGGAGGGTCGAATCTCACCCTACTTGAACGATTCAACTGTGAGAGTGACGATTTGTTACGGTTTCTTTCAAGTAAGTACCAACCTATGAAACGTCATCTACATGAAAGGACGATCGGAAGCCACAGATTATTATTTAAAACATTGTCTATGACTTTTTTCTCATCTTCGACTTGTTTGCTGTCTTCGATATCGATATTAAGAAATGATCGCAGTTCATATTACCTTAACAACTTAACTGTATGAATGACATTTTGCTAATTTTCGTATGTACATCGTTATGAAAGGACGATCTAGAGCACTGGGCAATATTATTGAACGTTCTTATTGATTCGTCGATCAATAACTCGATGGATTTTACTATAAAAAAAAAGTTTCACCTCCATCTCTCTTAACACGTTTCATACTACGAGTACCATAAATGGTACACGCAGATACATTTATTTAATGCACTGAAAATCTATGCTTTATGACAAATTTAACTCTGTAATATATATTTCCACTAAAAGAATGAGGTACTATAATAAATGCAGTATAGAACAAAGCACATAAATTTGTTTAGTCGTTATATTTACAATAATTGTTAATTACATGTAATAGTTGATTTTATTGGAGGAAAGGATGCATAAAAATGGCTCATTTCGGCAATCACTGCAAAACGTCACTACTCTTATCGATCTTTTTACTAATCGAAAATTTTCGAACTGACTGACTTTTACTGTCGAACTGATTTCAGCGCCACATGTACCATAAATGGTACACGGTATGATAACTACTCTAAAGAAGCTAATTACTTACGGATTGATCATGTAATGACATATTGTGTAATAATATTTCAATTTTTAGTCAAAACAACAAATGGAACGACGGATCGAAAGAACTTATCAATTTCTAGGCAACATCGACAACGATCTAAAAGCAGAATCAAACGCGATCAGACTCGATCGATTTCATCGCAAGGACCATTTCTTTCTCTCTACAGCTGCATGTCTTGGAAACGTCAGGAAACTTTACTACGTATTCGAAAGGATATACACCGACTACGACAGGTCGTACGCGTGTCAGTCCGAACACGATTAAAGCGATCTCCGTCCAACAATTTCAGGCATTCTCCTCCTCGATGGACGAACAAGATAGGAAAGGCTTGGCGAATCGGCGCGATACACGAGCGACCGCCGCACACCGCGTAAACGTGTCACACGCGATCCGAGCTACGTACTTGTCGTTGTCTCCTCCCGGGTAAGGAGGCACGTAGACTTCCTACGTGACGGAGCGCAGTTTCCGGTTAGTCCGGCGCTTGCCGTAAGACTCGATGTCACCTATACGTTTCGATGTTTATTACGGTACGGTAACGAGACGGGGAAGGAGAAGACCGCCGGCGAACACAAGCGGATTGAAAAACGCCTTCTCAGGGACGCGAAGGGTAACGAACCAACGTAAATTCTCTTTCTGGCCGCGAACCACGCGTGATCGTACTTTCTTGGGTCCACGAGATGGCGCGAGGGGTGCTGCTGCGCCGAGGAGAAGAAAATGGCCGAAAGGATCGGTGTTCGTTTTTAACCCTTTTAGTGCCATGCAGAATTGCATTAAATTGTATTGAATTGCATATTTATTGTCCATTGAAGTAACCATTACGCAAGAGTCTCAAACGTGATAATTGTATGGTAAAAAAGAAAGAAAAAAGTCGTTCAGGGCGACGCCGGCATTTTATCAAAAATTTTCCAACGTCACTCACAGTTACTGGGTCGAACGTTTCGGAGAGACTAGGATCGATTCATGAGTTATCCAAACTATTCTCTAAAAGGAACAGGAGCGCAGCACGTTAAATCCTTCCAACGTAGGCGAAGAGGATAACGACGAAGATGGGCGAACGTGTCGATTTGGTCAGGAGAACAACGCGAATTTGTTTGCTCGAAACGTTTCTCCGCTTTCGTACGCGAGAAACAATGCCACGGATTCTATGAACTTCTTTCCTTTCCCTCCGTTTTTTTTGCTATTTATTTATTTTTCTACTCTTTTACTCTTTTACTTTTTTTTTCATTCGCTCCTACCAGTTTTTCTCCCGGGCTGCGCGTACGCTCGATTTTTATCCAACAAAATAACCGCGCTCGCGATACGATATCATCGATAACGTCGATAACTATCGCGGACGCCGCGGCGTCCCATCCAATATGCGAACGCGTGTCCATTCGATACGTTTTATTCGATGTTCCGCGCGCTAATCGATGGATATTACGGGCCGATGGACGTATTATCCATATTCGCGTGGACCGTGGAAATAAAAGGAAAACAGATAGATTGTAAACGAGTCGAATGGAGCGCGCAGGGACGCTCCATCTTGCGTTGATCGTCGTGATTGCGAGTTTTGAGCGATGCGGAATAAGCTTATCGTTGCGATAAGGTGGAGTTATCGAAACCCGTGACAGTCTGTTCGAATGCAAAACGAATCGCACTAAATACCGTAAGATTGAATGATACTTCGCTCAAATCGGCCATACCATGACGATCACTGATAAATTCATAGGCGCGAGCTCCTGATTTTTTCTTCGACGAAACAGGAACTTGACTCCAGCTGATCGGAGAGGGTAACTTTCGTCGATGATTGATCGCTTAGTAATACTGGCAGAAAAAAAAGCATCGTTCCAAAATCCAAAAAAGACATCCAAGGGGGAAGGATCAAAGTCTCGCTTTGAATTTACAAATTTCTTTCTATTTCGCATCTATCTTTTTTTTCACAAACTCGTAGCGTTTCAAAGCGTATCAAAGCGTGGCAAAGCCAGAAACAATTTCTCCGTTTGATAGAGCGTCGCCTTCTTCGTCGAATCTATCACTTCAAGTGTCCGTCGTCGTAGTCGAAACAATAACAATCGTATCGTCCGTACGTCCGTCCGTCGTTTGATCTCGAGAATTCGTCGTATTTTCTTTTTTCCAAGGTGGCTTCAGAGACGACGGAGAAGCAGCGAGGAAGCAGGAGGAGGAGGAGGAGGAGGCGGAGGAGACGCGGAAGGAAATAGAAAAAAATTGGGAACGAAGAGAGTCGTTGGACTATCCTTCTTCGCCGTAGGAAACATCTGTCGTCGCGTGTTTACCTCGTGTTTCGTGCTTCCTTTGATCCGTGGCATCGCGCGCAAGTTGAGCGCAATCTAGATCCTTAACGACTTCAAGGCGAACGGAGTTTAAGCGACGTCGAGAAACGAAACTCGGGAAAACTCGTGAATTTTATACCTACGTCGAAGTCGCTCCGACTCTCGCGGAAAAACGCGATGAGTCGTTGGATTTAAATCGAGATCTTAAATGTTGGAACGGAAACGAGACACGCAGGTATCAGTTGGACATATGCGTGAAACAATGTAAATAAATGTAGGTATAAGTAATCTCTTTCTTCTTCTCTTGGTGACGAGAAACGAGATGAAATTAATGTGAATGAAAGCGCTTAAGTTCCATTTCCGTCGTTGAGGCCAAGATGGAGCGTTACGCCGAATTTTCTTGCAAATAAGTCGATAAGCCGTTGTCACGATTTCGTTTATTTCATAAAAGTAAGATGAACTTTATATCGTAAAATCTACTCGCAAGGAATATTTCCGAATCGTCTCCAATCGATTTCGATAATATCTGTATACGATACAGTTCCCATAAGGATATTTGACACGTATATTTTTCATCGGCAAACATTCAAAGAGAATCGAATCAACCTACGATTCTCGCTTGAAATCGTGCCAAAGATGTTGCAATTATTGCTTCGCGCATACGATATTTCACGGAACTACCAGACGCTTCTTCCAACGCTTATTAACAATCTCGAGTTTCGTGCTTCGGATTCGATCGTCAAATTCCGAGATTCCGATACGCGCATCCAGCTGCTTGGAATGTCGAGGCGCTTCGATACGTCGAATCGACGCAAGCGCCGCGATAAAAGCGCTACTTTTACATAATAATGCACGGACGATTGTATAACGCGGAAGGTGAATCGAGTCGGTACGACATAACGCGGAAGCCCTGCCTACTTGGAGCACCACGCCCGATGAAACGAGCCTTTATATCAAATGCACAACGATGCTATTATTACACTCAATTGCTATAAGCTATAGATTGCGGATTATCCGCTTGCTTTCCCTCTCCTCCTCTATGTCGCGTCGTTTGCCTCGATGAACGTTTATGTCCGTGCCCTCTACCCTTCTGTCTCTCTCTGTCTCTCTCTGTCTCTCTATTTCTCGGTGTCGATCCTCGCTCGGTCCTCGTTTTCCATCTCGTTAATATAATGTTAATCGCCTAACGATTATCAATGGTGATTGATATCAGCTGCTTTATTGGTGCTGCGACTCTGATGGACGATGGAGCTTCGACGAACGCGATTTCGATCGAAAGTGAACGTCTCTCGAATCCGAAATTCGCTCTTTCTGTTTTTTGAAGATCGTTGCTCGTATTTCTTCACTAATCCCTCGCCGTATTATTCAACTCGGTGATATAACAGTTCAAAGTTGAAATCACGAGTTCGACTTGTTGTATCGGTGTTTGGTCCAACATTTTTATCGCAAGCCATACGCGTTAAAATACAGCAAAGGATTAATTGGATTTTGCGTTTGTCATGAAAATTACTTTCACATGTCAGTAAAGATAATTTAATTAGTTGTCTCGACGTTCACATTTCAGAAGCATTCTCCCGTGACGAGTTAACTCGTCACTTAGTTAACGAGCAAATACGAAGTTAATCGCCTGATTATTATTAACGACGATTGATACCAACTGTCCTTTTAAAAACAGTTAAATTTCTTCTTAGAAAGTGCACTTTGCTTGCGCCATGTGTATGGCGTATTTTTACACAATTATTTTTACAAATTCGTGGGAAATTAGAGTTCTCCGACGACGATTTAACCCTTTGAGCGCTATAAACGCATATATGAGTTCGGCAAAGGCTATGAACGCATACACAAATTCTCGTAAAACCACTCACTTCTCGTTATATATTGTATAATGCATATATTTTTCACAAAAGTGCTAGTATTATAATAAAACTGAAAGATCGGCCTATGTATTAAAGCCTACTTCGTGATTTATCACACAACACTAAATCATAAAATTTCATTTTAAACGTTACTATTTTTTATATTGCTCATTATTGGTTAATAAAATAAATGGTTCGGTTAAGGTTTTTCCAGTCACTGCTCAAATTATTACAGTTACGATCGACATATCTTGCAATGAAATTTTAGTCAGCCCACGCCGTGGCCAAACGATATTGAATTCGCCTTAAAAAAATCGTTGCATCCTCCGATTCGAGTGCGTCGATTATCTTCGCAATCTTCTTCGCGCGCGAACGTTGTGCGAAAGAAAGCGCGATGCCAATGAAAAACGCAAGCATGGAAAAGCAAACGAAACGATCGCGCGTCGAATTCCATTGGAGCACGACTGCGAACGCATGCAAAAAGGTATCGTTACGTTTCTCGTTATTACTAATATTATTATTATTAATATTACACCGCCGCATAGATTCTCGCTTGGAGCGGCGCAATCACGTATGCAAAGTGTCCCGTCGTGAACGAACGAGCGAACGAACGCTCGTTCGCTCGCTCGCTCGACGTTACCCGTGATAACGAACGTGCGAGAAAATAATACATATTTGACGTGACTTTGGATTTTCGATTTAATTAATCTTCATTTACGAACGCGTACGCGCTTTAAACGTTCATCTGATAATCCACGTTACGTCGGCGGCTGGCCGATTTGGAAAGTAACGTTTAACGACGCGCAGTTTAAGCGTATCGTTTTGCAAAATTTTCATTGCGTTTAATGAAACGCATACAGGAGAAATCGATGGGAGGCGGCCGGTGTCAATTAAATCGACGCGCGTGCGAACGAGCGAGCCATCGCGTCCGATATAAATTGAAGCGTTCGCTTTAAACGACATAATGGCTCGTAACTTCTCGTGGACGCGAGGAAATTACGAGACGGTTTTTGAAAATTGTTTGCCATCGGACGTGGATTTAGAGAGGCGAGCGAGTCACGATCTAAGCGCGCGTCGTAAAATTGCGAGTCGCGTCGAGCATTTTGAAGAACCCATTCGAAGTCGATCGCCGCTCTCTGCCCTTCTGAAAGGTTCGTGTCGACTTTATGTTTTAAAAAGAGCGAAATTCAATGCCGATATCAAAGAAATTTCAATCGATGACGCTTGGAAGGAAAAAAGAGAAAGAAGACTACACCGAGAAAGAATCGATCGAACGAATGAAAAATCGAATCGGAGACGAAAAACTGGTCGTTTTCTTCGCTAAAGAATTTTACGCTTTGATGACGAAAAGAAATTTCGATCCACGACTTAGACCGTCCTTCGATTTAACAAAAACAACCAGAAACGAAAAACTATATCCACGAAATCGCGCAACTTCGATGGCGTTAAAACGTCAATAACAGGAAAAAAAAAAGGAAAACTATCGTGTTTCGACAGATGGACCGTGGTAAAAGCTGAAGAAGAAAAAGGATCGATAGCTCCGTTATTTATTGAACGCATCGTTCCCCCATCGTCTTTCTCTTCGTCTTGGTCCTCGTCTTCTTTGGTGGCATCGTCGAGAAAAGATAGACGAGTCGCGCTAGATTTGGGGAAAAAATAGTAGAGTTTCGAGGAGGGGAAAAAGAAGACGACGGGAAGGGAAAGGAGAGGAGGAGGGAGGAGCACGGAACGTAACGACGTAAACGATGTAAAAAAATAGATCGTCGAGGCCGGGCATAAGTGCGTGCCTCTCTTGGTTTCGTGCGAGAGTGGTGGAAGTCTTGCGACGGAAGCCGAGAAAATAATGAAAATATTGACTCTCACAACGACGACGAAGAGGATAAGGAGGAGGAAGAAGAGGAGGACGAGGATGAGAAGGCAGGGGACACATTATCCCAACGTTCTCCGGAACGACGTGTTAGGCGGCGCGTTACAGCGAGCGGAGTGCTTCGAGCGTTTTGCCGGAGTCACGCGGCTTTTAGCGTTCGGGACGCATCCTAAGCAAACAGACGGTCGCACGGACGACGACGCACCGTGTCGTTCCTCTTTCTTATCCTCCCCTCGGCCCTCGCATTTTCATTTTCTCCTTCTTTTTCTTCCTTTCGCCGCCATCCGCTGGCGAAAGTGCCGCCGTCTCTCCGGCAGCACGCGGCTAGGCGAGCTGCGAGATCGCAGGTGTCGCGAGATTGCGAAATTAAAGACGCGTAAGGGGTTGTCGTCGTACTTTTTTTATTCTTTTCTTTTCGCCCGAGAGAATTTTTGGAAAAGGCAGAAACACGAGACATCTTCGAAGTCGTTTACTTGTCTAGTTAAAACGTGGTTTGAGGAAGACGAGGTTCGCAACTACTCTAAAACGAAGTCACGATCGTTATATAATAATTTCTGTGTTTCAGTATTTCTCGAAGGTTCTAAGAAAATTTTGAAGAGAAATAAGAGCGATTCGACGAATATCGAATGACTCGGACTTAGAATTTCGTGGACTCTCGCCAAGGAATTAACGTAACAAAAATTATTCTCGATTTTCGCTGAAAGAAACAGTTTCTTCTCGGCAAGATTCTCCCTTTAAAGTATTTAAGATTGTCACAGGTACGCACAGACCAGACGAATTCGTTGAAAAACCAATCGTCGCGTACTCTCGATTCCTCCGAAGCGCGCTTGACTCCGTCGGCGTCAGATGGAAGCACGTATCGGCGGCAGTGTCTCTCCTTTTTCATTTTCCCGATCGACAAAGCGTACCTATCGATCTTTCGTAACGACCAAAAGGAAGGCAAAAAAAGAAAAACTCAAAAAGGACTGACAACCGTTTTCAAATCAAAGCCCAGCGAACGTTCTCTCGACTTTCTCTCGGCGTTCCGGAATATTCGAAAATGATCGTGGATCTTTCATTGAAAACCGGAGATCGATGCGAATGAAAAGCATCCCGCCCTCAGATCATCCGTCTATCGGCTCGTTCGTTGGTTTGTACGAGGGAAAACCGTGGGGAAAGCGGAGCGTTCGTCGTTCGTTAGCGAGAAAAAACTCTCCCCTTTTCGTTATTCCGTTTCTCCTCTATCCGCGAAAAAGCGACCGTCGTGCGAACGAGAACGCGAGCCGCAAAGTCGAAATCTGAATTTCCTCGCGATCGTTATCGCAACGTACCGTTCAGAGTTGCAACGAGGACGGACGGACGGACGCGCCACCTTTTTATCGGCCTTCCTCCGGTAACGAAACACCAACCTACGAATAATGGCGCGATTTTTCACACCCTCGATTTCTATTATATTTTTACACCGAATCGCGGTTTATCGACTTAAATATGCGCAGTTGGAACAACGTCGATTTGCGGGGTTTTCGTTCGAATGTCTTTTTTCTTTAACGAGATGCACATATGTGTAGCCTAATGTTGGTTCGTAATCCAATAATTCGTTTCCTCGGTGCATTTTCGACTACTTTTGGAGCGTACGATTAATACAAAAGAATAATATTAGATCGCGAACGTAATTTTTTAAGGAAGAAAAACATCGTTTCGATCGAACGTGCGTGGAAAAAGTTCTTCATTTTTCTTGTATCTTTTTATAAGGGCGTTCGAAACACAATCATGTTTATCTGTACTACTTATGTCCGGATGGTCGACGGCTGTTCGATTCTTTCGTTTCGATGAATTTCTTAAGAGCAGCCGCGATATGAAAAATATATACGTGAAAATTTCACGAATTTCGAATTGCCTTTACGCAGAAAATTAAACTCTAAAAACCGGAAAAAGTGAATTTTTTTTTTTTTTAGATAGACACGAAAAATTAGCGTTCAATTAAGTAATCAAAGCATATTTACAACTTGATAGATCGAAAGCCACTATCTGCGTCTCTTCATATATTCTTGTAGGATGAATCCCATAAAATCGACGATTCACCTTTTCGCTTCGCGTACTCTCGCGGAAGATGGAAGAACGAATGGGACAAAATTGATACGGTCGAGAGCCTCGACGAAGCAAACGAAAGGAAAGAAAGGCAGAGACGAACGAAAAGCAAGAAGGAGCCGGTAAAGGCGGAGGAGGACAAAGACTACGCGCGTCAAAGCGCGAGGACGTGGACGACCGCGATGCTTGTCTCGTGACTGTCCTTGTAACCCTCATTCCCGCGGAACGTTTTTCGTTCTAATTATACGGACACCGATGCGGAACTCGTCACGTTCGCTCGCACGTTCGCCGTTGTCGCGTCACCTTTCATTAACCCGCGAAACGTTTCGCTCGCTTAATTACAATAGCAATTTCGCTAATTGGGTCAGACGCGTATGCTATCGTGCGTCGACGTCGCCCTACGTGCTGGACCAAGAGACTCACAGAAACAGAGACAGAAGGAGAAAGCGTGTGTGTGTGTGAGAGAGAGAGAGAGAGAGAGAAAGGCTAAAAGGGAAAGGAAAGGAGTAAACTTTATTTTTTTTCCCTACTTTTCGAATTCACAGACTTTCGTGCCGCTCTGGATTCGAATCAAAGTCGAACGATCGCAACCGCGTGTGATTAGAGACGGTTTTGTCGATGAAAAAGAAGAGAAAAGGATACAGAGCGACCGAGAGAGAGATTTTCTACGATCGAACCTACTTGATTGCACCGGAATCCGACGTCGAACAGGTAGGAATAATATCGAGATCGTATCTCGTTCGTTCGTTTGTCGTCGTCGTCGTGTCTTTCGTACTATGAATTTCATAAGAGCAGTCTGTTTGGACACGTTTGTATTTTCACGATTTCTACGTTCGACCGATCAAACAATATCGTTTCGCCTTCCGCGTTTTATTTCCTCTTCTACCTTTCGCTACCTTCTTTCTTTTCGTACTTTTTCTCCTTCGTTTCTCGGCCGTTCGGTCGCTTTCGTTCACTCCCTCGCAGCAACGGCTTTACAAATGTTTGTGCGATTTCAAATTCAAGCCGGGAAGCCCGTGTAAGCGCGGAGCGAGGGTAATGTTGCCTTAAAATCTTAAGGGTGAGAGAGAAGTAGAGGGAGAGAGAGAGAAAGAGAGAGAGAGAGAGAAGAGTACACCGTTCGCATCTGCGAGAGACGTGCTTCGACTCGACGCGTATCGCGCGCCGCTTTTTCCTTCTTGCGTGCCTTCTCTTTACGAGATTTCGTTGCTCACGTAACGTCGCGATACGTTGCGTCTACGTGGACGATGTTATTGGAAGAAAGGCAAAAACGGAAAAATATTCGGTTTAGCGTGGATATCCGAACGAAATCGTGACCATTTCCGCCTATAACGAGAGCGACGTGATCTCGCGATTCACTCAAGAAAATCTCGAATTTCGTTTTCTCGTCTTTCTTTCGAAAAAACAAAATCGTCCAAATTTTCATTGGTGCTGGGGTAATTAAGAGCAAAAGAGAATTCTACCTTTCGTCCTTCGTATCGCTCGATTCGACTGTTTTATTAGAATCTTTTAAAAGGTCATCGCGGTGAAACGTTCGCTTCTCGTCGACGTTCTTACATGTGACTGACTCGTGTATTGTTCGCCATACAAACGACAGAACGTTTGCGGTTTTCTACTCTCAATTTTCCGATGCGTATGTTTCTCGAGATATCCCGGAACGAATAAACAAAGGAGACGAGTATTTGATACTTTTGACTCGAGAGAATACAACTATGAGACGCGAGTCCAATGCAAAATGATCGCAATCGCGTTTAACTTCTTCAGACGCCATTTTTTTTCTGGTATTTTGCATATCGCCAATCTATACACAAACACACGCATATGTGTTAATGCGTTTCAAGAGGTTAAAAATGGTTTTTCCTCTTTTCTCAAATGTCAATTCTACTCGTAAAAATGGAAGTGCATATTTAACCCGCTTGGAGAAAATTTGAAATAGGTTCATATCTTTGATTCGATCGTTTAATGAAACATGTGTCGTTCCAAGGCTATTTCGAACGAAATCATTCTTATCGCTCGAACACGTTAGTCCTTTATTTTAGGGGAAAATTATGACAATTATTTAAACGATATTTTTTCTAGAATGTCGAGCTTGTGATAACGAAGCGAAGAAGTCGAAATCCGTCGATATATCGAGGATCATCGAGCGAAAACGACAAATTTGGAGCGATGTCGCGCTAAACGACGTCGAACTCACGTTGCTAATAGAACATCGAGCAATTACGCGGCGATTAATTTTGGCGCGTGTGTCTAACACGTTGATGATTATCGCGATGCAATTTTCGCTTATCCACGTGACCTTTCATACATCGCCATATCGACGAGGAGCAACTAGAATCTTCGTTCCATGTTGCGAATTTTCCCAGAATCTGTTTTACACCCAAGAGTCGATTTTTAGAGAGATTTTATTCGGAAGGAAGTAAATAGAGAAATAAAGGCTTACGATCAGGTGTCCAAGTAGAAAGGTAAAGAAGAGAAATTTAGCACAGCAGGAAACAGCTCGTTTATTCCAACACTCGATTGCAATATTTATTACGAATGGAATATAATAGAATTATTTTATTGGAATATCTTTCTACTTTGTCTCATTCCGTTTCGACTCTTTCTTCTAATAAATTATTCATTCGCGTTCCAACCAATAAGTCCGTAAGAAACGTTAATTTCGACGAAGATACTCAAATTCTCGGTTTTACTCATCTGGTTCACACGATACTTTTGCCCGTTTTCTCCGCATTCATTCATCCCGATTCATTTTCGTATCAACGTTAACAAGGACGAAGGCAGCTCGTGATTGCGAGAGCGCAACCGATCGTACCTACGATCGATTAGATCCGAGATATCGGAGTAATGAGCGTTCCTGACGCGTTCCGAACGGATTCGTTCGTCCGTGGAGAACACATTCTATTCCATTACGCTCCGCTTTTCCATTAGCCTTCGTGGGAGGGCAGTTATTTCCGCGGAGAAGGATTTAAGTCCGTTTTAACCAGTGGGCCATTGGTAATAGGGCGGACCAGCGTCGTGCTGTAATTTATAAAGCGATTGAGCGCCTTTCCTGCGCGGTTTGCCAATTAAACTCGAGTGCAGCGCGAGAAACTGCGAACTCGCTCGCGTCTTTACCGCGAATTTCACCAGGAAAGCCTCGATCTCTTTCGATCTCAACCGAATTATTCGCGGAATTGTACGAACAACAACAAAGGTCAATTTTCAACATTGATCCACTGCATCGTCCAAAATTTTTATCAACTGCATACATGATTTACTTCGAACGCTTACGAAACGATCGAACGTCTTTCAGCTGACTTAATTCTTACTGACTAAAAGTCTTCAACTATTTCAGGTAATTCGAAGAACGGACGATGAATGTCTATTATGTTTTTCGGAAAGTACTATTCACTTTATTAATTAATATTTACTGGACTTCGATAGCCTAAGAGAGTTTAGATCGGCGCGAAATTGCGAAATTGGCAACTTAAAACTTCAAGGTGGTATTGCTAAGGTTATTTGCAAGAGAAAACTTGAGGTACTTCTCTCTTAATTCTAATTTTGGGACCTCGATGTTCGAAACAAAAAGATTGTAAAATCCGACTGCCAAAACTCGCAAACGACGCGTATGTCATCAATATTTATTTCTTTATCGATAACCGCTAACACTCGATAAACTGCTATAGTGAAACCACTGTGCTTAAAATACGGTACGTGTAGTTAGAAAATAAAAGGTTCTTGAATTCAATTGTTTTCTTAGAGATCAATAATTCGATACACGAAACACAAAGGGTTAAATCGTTACACGTACAACCATTTGCTTTCTTCTACTTCTTAATAATGATTTGTTGTTATACATAAGCAAAAAATGTATAATCCGGGAAGAAAAGGCAACTGAGAGATTTTTAGTAATATCACGCCATCGACCTTCAGTCTTTCTTCGTTCCGGATGATCATACACGTGAGAAAAAACTTTATTTTTATCGTATTGTATATTATTTTGTCCATATTATTACGTACATAACTATTGCCGAATATTCTTCAGAGACAAGTACTTTTGACAAGATATGTGATTTAATCGCGTCGTATCACTGAATTTAATATTCTTTATTTCGTAATGCATGAGGAAAACTATAAATTAAACTTAACTCTTCGGGTACTAATAGTTACGTCGCGATAATGTAGTCACATAAATTTTTATTTTTCCGTTGTCCCGCAGTGAAATCACTGTTCCTGAAATACTGTACACATGTTTATAGAATATAAAGTTCTCAAACTTATCTATCTTTCTTTAGAGATAAATTAAACAAAACCACATCAAAAAAATTATTAGACAAACGTTAAAATACGTAACAATACTTTAATGTTTTGTTCTCGAAAGCCGAAAACATTAAACGTTCAACAATTTGTTATTCTCTCCTTCGTAGCGATTGTAAGTCCTCTTTCGGCTACAAATTCGTGGTCGACCTTCAGTCTTTCGTCATCCCGCGACCCGACAAGAAGCTTTTGTAGACAATTCCACATCTTTACTCCAAAGGATCTTACACGTAAGTGAATACTTTATACATCTAATATTACGTTGAATACTCTTTCATCTACCTTTTTACTTACATTATTATCTACATTGTTCTGGCCAAATATTCTTTAGAGAGGAACTAGAAACAAGTACTTTTCTAGATGAAATTTTCGTAATATCTAGGTAAATTTATTAATCACATTTAATTCTTTGTATATCAGTGATTTCGTCGCGAAACCACCTTAATTTTTTACTTCATCGTGTTTTTTAATGATTCCATATTGAAACCGCTGTGCTAGAAATTCGGCTCGCGTGCTTATAAAATGTAAAGTTCTTGAATATATCTAATTCCTTGCAAGTTCAGTAGAACGGAAACATACAAAGAAAACAATTTGGAAAATTTAAAAATGCATAATAATACTTCAATGTTTTGTTTTCGAAAGCAAAAGCGTTAATCCTATAGCAGTTTGTTGTCTTCACCTTCCTAACAATTGTTTATTAGTACGCATGAGCAAAAAATCGAGAATCCGTAATAAAACCTTTTTCGGCTGCAAACTCGTGATCGACCTTCAGTCTTTCGTCACCCCGTGATCCGACAAGAAGCTTTTGAGGATAATTCCACATCTTTACTCCAAAGGATCTTACACGTAAGTGAATATCATATTGTATCATATTTATATCATATTGTATACCCATTTGTTTATATTATAACGTACATTACTTTTGCAAAATATTCTTTAGAGACTAGTACTTTTCTAGATAAAATATGTGTTTTGATCGTCGCATCATTAAATTTAATATTCTTTATTACGTTATATATAAGGAAAACTATAACGTAGTTACGTTGCGAAACTACATAAATTTTTATTTTTCTATTGTTCCGCAGTGCAATCATTGTTCTTGAAATACAGTACACGTTTTTATAAAATATAAAATTCTTGAACGTATTTATTTTTATTAGAAGTAAAAAATATTAAAGTGAGTAATAATACTTTAATGTTTTGTTCTCAAAAGGCGAAAGTTTTAATCGTTCAGCAATTTGTTGTTTTCTCCTTCGTAGCGATTGTTTATAATATACATGAGAAATAATGTATAATCCCTAAAAAACTTGTTCAAGAACAGATACGTGAGCTACTGTCAGTAGCTGACGAACTGAGTGACTTTCGTCATCCTTCGACCCGATCAGAAGCAATCGAGGACAATGCCGCATCTTCATCCCGCAGGATCGTATGGGTAAGTGAATACTTTATTTAATTTATACTGCATATTCTTTGTTTTTTATTATCTATATGTGATTCTTTATATTCTTCTTTCCACATTATTACGTATAATATTTCTTCGAAAGAAATTGGAAAGTACGGTTACTTTTTTGGTTGAAATATGCGATTTAATCATCGCATCATTGATTCCTGATATTCTTTATTTAACAATATATGCGTGAATTTTTAAATTGCATTTAATATTTGTGTACACGTCACAAAACAAAACAAAATTTATTTCTCTATGCATCTCAGTGGTTCCACAACGAAACTATTGAACTTGTAAAACGATCGGCAATATAATAAATAAAAAAGTTCTGGAATTTATCTACTCTTCCGGAGATCAAAAAACTTAATCACATAAACAAAACTGTAGGAAGAATTACAAAATGAAATTTTCTTTACTGAGAGTGTTTTTATACGAACAACGAATTTTGTATACACAACAATTCGGTGTTATAATAACATTTCGACGTTTCTTTCTCAAAAGGTTAAAGAGTTCCACTTACAGTAATATTTTGTTTTTAGTTTAACGACAATTGTAAGTCGCTGCAGATAAGCAAAAAATGTATAATCCGACAAGAAAAGGTAAACAAAAATTATTCGGATGAGAATTTGTCATCGACCTTTCAGTCTTCCGTCATCCTTCGAACCGAACAGAAGCAATCGAGGACAGTGGTACATCTACATTCCGTAGGATCGTATGGGTAAGTGAATACTTTATTTAATTTATACTACATATTCTTTGTTCTTTATTATCTATATGTGATTCTTTACGTTCTTCTTTCCACATTATTACGTATAATATTTTTTCGAAAGAAATTGGAAAGTACAGTTACTTTTTTGGTTGAGATATGCGATTTAATCGTCACATCATTGATTCCTGATACTCCTTATTTAGCAATATATGCGTGAATTTATAAATTGCATTTAACTCTTTGAGTGCACGTGGTTACGTCGCGAAACAAACTGCAGTCCTACTTCTCTAAGCATCTTAATGGTACAACAACGAAACTATTGTACTTGAGAAACGATCGGCATGTTGATAAAAAAAAAGGTTCTCGAATTTATTTACTTTTCCGGAGATCAAAAACGGAATCACGTAAGAAAATTGTAGAAAGGATTACAAAGTGAAATTTTATTTCTTTAGAGTGTTTTTATACGAGCAACAAATCTTGTATACACTAAAAATCGGAGTTATAATAACATTTCGATGTCTCTTTCTCAAAGTGTTAAAGCATTACGCTTAGAGTAATATTTTGTTCTTAGTTTAATAACGATTGAGTACCGTTATAGATCACTAAAAACTGTGGAATCCGGCAAAAAAAAAGGTAACCGAAAGCTTTCGGGTTGAGACTTCTTCGATCCAGACTGGACTAGAAGCTTTCGAGGACAGCTCCGCATCTTCGTTCCAGAGGATCGTAAATGTAAGTAAACAATTTTTATTTTATATTTGATGCTGCATGTTATTTATTCTTTACTGTATACATAAGATATAATAGGTGATTCTTTTTACATTATTACTTAAAATATTCATTAATTTGCAATGTATACATGAATTTATTAATTGCATTTAACCCTTAGCCTACTAAATTTGCGTCGCGAAACTATCAAAAGTTTTGTCATTTCAATGTATTTCAGTGACTTCATAATGAAATCAGTGTCTGAAATACGTTGCGCGTGTTTATAAAGTTCTTGAATTTATTGATTTACCTCGAAAATCAATAAAATTGAACTGCATAAATAAAATCGTTGGAAAAATTTAAAAACAAAATTTTCTTTGTTGAGAATGTTTTTACACGCGCAACAAATCGTGTATACACAAATATTCGAGATTATCAAAACATTTCAATGCTTTGTTCTTAGAAGATTACAAGGTTTGTTGTTGATGTAAACTTGATAACAATTTCCAGTCGTTATAGATTAGCAAAAACTATATAATCCGGCAAAAAAACGACAACGGAAAGTCTTCAGGTAGAGAGTTATTCATCCAGCCTCAGTCTACCGTCGTCCTTCGACCCGATAGGAAGCTTTCGAAGACAGTGCTACATCTACATCCCGCAGAATCGTATGGGTAAGTGAATTCTTTATATATTTTACATTAACTTCTTCTTCTCTTTATCATATGTTTCTTTCTACATTGCCGTATATGCGCTTTGATTTCCAATAGATTTCAAATAGAGATTTCCTTGCAATTAGCATTTTATGTTAATTGTTTCTTTAAACCTCATAGTTATTTTACATCTTTTTACATCCTTGATCTGAACTTGAATTATTGTCTTATTAATTGCAATGGAAAGTAACTCCGCCAATGCCGGTCCCAAGCCCGGATGAAA
>JAITYT010000114.1:1230389-1248155 GCA_025433975.1 Liostenogaster flavolineata
TAGCCTAGCCTACTATATACGTAGGTCACTATTTATATTTCGGGAATTCTTATTTCCCGAAATTATTCGGGAATATTTATGTTTCGCAGCTAAACTATTTGTGTTTTTTTTCTATTCCCGAAATATAAATAGTGACCCTCGTATTTGCTTTACTATTAACGTTTTAATCTTTACTATTCTTCGATGTTACCTAGCATCTCAATAATTCTTCTATAATACTACTATATAACAATGATTTTCGTTTATGTCAGTGGCAAGAAAGTTTCAAGACGAACTCGTCTATTAAAAAACCAGTCTTCCGGAAAAACAGTCTTTATTTCGTGTTTTATTAAAGAGCGTTCTTTCTTTTTTACTGTACATCTGCCTTGATTTTTAACAGATATAAAACAGAGTATACGTTGCAAATTACTCTTTGAGTAAATTTACAATTTGTTAAGTCTGGTTGTATACTTCTAAGGATTAAGAGCTTTCTGCAGATCCAAATCTTTACTCGAATACGCGGTATTGGATATTTTACCGTATATTTATATTTCCGTTTTAAAAAAATTTACGTAAATATTATCACATCCGACTTATTCGAATTAACATTTTTATATATTTTTATACACGCTTTTAAATACGGAATCTCTATTTTCTTTTATTTTAAATTCAATTATCGCATGTCTAATGATTTATTTGCTTGTCTAAATTTATTCGATTTTATATTTATCATTATATTCTTTCTATATGTATATATATCTTAATTATGCTTCTTTCACTTTTCTGATTTGTTTGTCTGTCTAATCATTTATTTTCAGGAAAAAGTAACTCCGCCAATATCGGTCCCAAGCCCGAATGAAAAAGGAGGAGCATAACGATAACTTTGGATCAAGCTATTAGATTCCATTACACATAAAAATGCAAACGCTACCACGTCAATTTTCCAACGTCTTTCAAACACGAACTTGTATTTATAACCGCACCAATGATTTACTTCAAATACGTTGGATTCCGTCCTTTACGTGGGATCAAACTGAATCATCGCGCTCGAATCATCGTCGAGACGACAGATACGAGCAAAGCGAATTCGTCTCTCTGCTCTCTAGGTCTGCTCTTTGAGTCGCACTCTACCAAGGGAATTTACATCACCTGGAAGATCGAGATTCGAGGCAAGCCATGCGCATGCGAGTGTCCATCTCGACTTACCAATCGTTCGGACACTCTTAAACGAACTGGTCTAAATTTGTTCGCTCCAATTCCGGGAGTTTTTCGCGGGCGTCGCTCGAAAGATCGTTGAGATACGCTCAAAGGATCCTCGTCGATGAGGTCTCGTTACTCGTGGCTGGCCTCAGTCGTTGAGACCATTAGGAGAAGCCAGCTGGGTGGCCGATTTTCACCCGACGTCCATCGTCGTAGTCGTCTTCGTTGTCGCGTGAGATACGAAAATAGCGCGCGTCGGTTCGTGCGCTTGCGATACGTCCGCTTCTACGGTCAGGAATTCCCGGAGTCGACGGTATTTCCGTCGGTACCGTACGGGTGGTCCGTCACCTACTTTGTCATTATCATCGAAAGAATCGCGTCCATTACGAATTCTACGTGTTCAAAACTTAGGTCTCGTTCTTTGAACAAACTACATCTTAATTTGCTTGTATTACTAGCATTAGTAAAACGTTCTTCTTTGTTCTAAATGTCTGGTCCATTGCTAACTTAGTGATAATCATGGAAAGAATCGCGTCGACTACGAATTCTAAGTGCCTGACATTATGATTTCATTCTTAGAACTGTGTTTGCTTGTATTATTAGCTTGGAGAGAACATTTTTATCTCTCTTGGTTGGTCGATCCATCGTCAGCTTGGTCGTCATCATCGAAAACGTCGCGTAGATGCTCGCACCCAATAAATAATCCTGTTGCATGCTCCAATCGCAAAAGATCGCCCGGAGCGCGATCGCATTCTTATCCCTCCATTGTGTCAACTTAAATACCCAGGCGAGTGTACACACTTAGCAACACGCGTAATCGATTTAGCCGTGTAAACGTAGGAGAATCGAACCGAATGGAGGCGATACTGGATGCGGGTGGAATCGATTTAAAGAGAATGAGCGTCGTGCCCGAGAGAACGAGCGAAACGGAGTCAGCAAGCAAAATCGATGCGTTCGTTACGCGAACGTTGACGAATCGGTTTGATTGCCACTCTCCTCCGATCCTAACCGAAAGAGACAGAGACGGAAAATCGAGAGAAAATGGACAGACAGAAAGAGAAGGACAAAAAGAGAGGGAAAAAGAAGGAGACAAATTCTCGCGATTTCTTGACTGCTGGCCTTCAGAATTCTATAATATCTCGTCATTTATAGGAAAGCGGCATCGATTGAAAGCTTAAGTATCGGATGGTTGCATGAGTAAGTGCGCGGTCGCACCACGTGATACGCGCGTTAGCGCGTTTTTACGACGTGTCGTGCGGGTTTTGATCCTTCCTTTCCACTTTCGCGCCCAGAATCTGGCCTTCGTCCCTCTCTTGGCTCCCTTCAACCATCCGCCATCGATTCTACTCTCGCATCTCTTTGCTCCGCAGCTACTCCACGCTACTTTCTTCTGCTTTTAGCCGATACCGCGAATTGCCACGGCGATGTCGACGCCCAAAGCGAGAACGTTAATGTTTCCCTCTTGGAAACACGTTGCTTCCTGCTTCGACTGACTCTCTTCAATGCCTGAAAACTAGAGGGAGACCTTCGTGCACGCGTCGATCGGGTCGACGTTTTCTTTTTTTCGTCTACTTTTTCCGCGCGCTAGGAGTTCGAGAGGTATAGGGAATAGAGGAAAGTTAAGGGAAAAATCGTAGTCTATCGTTTTCTCTCTTTCTTTGGATAACGAATCCATTTCAGAGGCATTAAACGCGCGTTTCTTCCTACTTTCGTGATTTCTCGCTTCAAATCGTGTCAGTGAAAGAAACTTGATGGATATCTTCTAACAATCATGTCCGATTGGTTCAAATATATGTATAGGAGGAAGTGTCGAAAAAGTAATCAAAATATCAAGCGTAGTTCTCAGCTAAAAAATTCATGGTGATTCTGATCGAATGGATCATAATTCGTCAAATCATGGTTTTCCGAGGATATCATTTGAGTGATGACGAAAACTTTTTTCCGGGGAATGGAAATGCGCTTAATAATTTCGCGTATAAAGTTGTACAACGAAACAAAAATCCGGAAACCATCGAATTATTTGAAATCTCGAAAACTCCTCAATTCTTGGACGAATAGAAAAAGAACTTCTACTTTCAGCTCCGAGACGAAGTGAATAAACGGAAAGCTTTACATTATGAGAAAAGGTGAAAATAGGGATTTCACTGTGTGCTGTAAAAGAAACAGAAAGGCTGGGGAACTTCAAACAAACGAGTACCGCGATACTTGTCCAAATAAAGCCAGAATGCACATGGGAGACCGTTTCCAAAAGTATCGTAGAATAATGATTCATAAAACATGACGATTTCTTATTGACGTTAGAACAAAGCACACTGACGAAATAAATGAAAATAAGTGCACTGGCAAGCATCGGTAATCTTTACCATTGAAAATAAAAATTCCTATTCCCAGACGCTTCACGGTAACAGCGTGTGAAGTCGCCGACACGTAAAGGCAAAAGGATGCTCGATCTACGAAAGGTTGATGATCAAACCTATTTGTTTGGTCGATGGCATTGCGAATGTATGGAAGATCTGTAAAAATCAATCGCGGGACAATTTCCAAGGGGATAAATCGATCCAAAAAGAAATAATCGAGACCGTGAACGGACCAAAGTCGAGGCAATTATCGTCGCAATGAAATCAACGAGGATAGGACGGATATTCGAAAAGTTTCGCCGTAGATATCGAATTCTACGGAGGAAGCGTGCCTCGTGCGAGAAACATTGCGAAGGATAAAACCGAGACAGCGGTTGACGAGGGCAAGGAGCGCGAGACGCTACACGGCAGGGCCTTAATTAAAAGAATCTTCGTTTACGTAGCGCGCCGTGCCAATCACCGCGTTTAATTACTTTAACTTTTCATCGGACATTAGGGAAGTTCCGTATGCGCGAACCTCGTTAACATTTATCAACGTCTTTCGACGCACCCTTCTCCTCTTGGGAGCAAGTAGGTTCGTTTCTTTTATTTTCCTTTTCTTTCTTTTCTTTAAAGGTCGGCGCTCGTCTTTTTAAAATCGAAGGTTCGATCATGTTTGATGAAAATGATTTAAAAGCATGTATTGCTTCGATCGATTATGCGTCGTTTCGATAGAGGAATCGTACTTTATAATATGTTATTTCAAAAGAGGTTGAACTCGTGTCGGTACCATGTAGAAATTTATTTCGTAGTACAGCGAAGTCGCATTTATCAAGGTGTTCTCATTGAAAAATAAGCGTCCAATCGTTTTTGGTTCGATCTACGGAGTATCGATGGAATTAAATCTTAGACGTGAGTGTTAGCGAACGTATAAATTTTTAATCTTGTAGTGGTTACTTATAAGAGAGAAGCGTAATATTTGAGGAATAAAGAGAAAAATTATTCATTCTTCCTGTTAGATCTTGTCATCTTTCTTTTATGGAAAAGAGTCTTGGAACGATTTTCGTGGGAAATGGAATTCTCCGAAAGAGTTTATCCTTGCGTCATTGAACTTGCGAGTTAACGAATCGAGAGGATGAGACTTTCGACTTAACGTCGGTCGGTGGAAGGACGCGTTAACGCCATTTCCGCTAAATCTTAGAATTTCGCAACTTTCCGAGTTTTCAATGCTAACACGGGAAGGGACGTAGCGCGATGGCTGCTTTAAAGGCCACGTAGACGGAAAAAACGAAAGGAAAAGGAGTCGAAACGGGACATGGGTGGATTACGGTACTCGACTGGGGAGGAAGGTAGGTAAGAAACTGCGATCTCTACGTTTAAGTTGAATGTATGCGCGTATATATGCGGAGCAATGCACGGAGAACGAGTCGCTGAAATTTTCGTACACCTTCTAATGCGATCTAATTTTCTCAGCGACGCACAGTGAGGCAAAGTCGCGAAAACGTGGCTACGTTTAATACTAAACGATATTTGATTTCAACGAAAATTGATATACTATTGTTTTCAAAGTTGACAATTATAAATCAAAAATCAAAAATCAAAATTAATTAATACTTAAAATAAACGTAGCAACTTTCATCGATCTCGAAAACAGTCGAATGTTCGTTAAAATCCCCAGATTCTTTTAAGGTATCATACGATTCTTTAGTCTCCGAGATAGTCTGCTATATTACGAACTTAAAAAATGAACCTTGATCTTATCAGGATTTTAAAATGAAAACGTGTATTAGAACTAGAAATATTCATTAGAGCAAAAACCGTGGGACTGTTAAAAATTGATGTCGAAGTGAATTGAATTGAAACGAAGTTGAGAAAACTATGATATCTCAGCGAGGCCTTTGAAGTTTGACATATATAAATCATGTGAACCGAATATCAACCGAACATGTCGTGGAATTAAAATCAGATACTTGGTCTTAAAGTTATTCAATCGAGAAGTACGCTTTTCCGAAGTTTATACAAAGTTTTTCTCCGATGCGAGCATTCGGAATATAGGTCGACTTTGACATTCGATAATTTTAAAATTATTAAAGACAGACTTTTTATCTTCAACATTTAAATACACTAAACGTTTCTCACTGCATACTTATGGTCAAGCTATTCTAACTTTCCAAACTCGAAACAGGAACAAAAAGAAATTCTCAAAGTCAACGAATTAATGAAAAAAAGAAACTGAACTTTTCTGCTCTTTTTACACATTTTACGGATACATTAAGCAGACAATACGCCCTAGTTCGATCATAACCCACTCACGTTTGAGAAAGAAAGCTTCCGACAAACACGCCAATCGCGTTCGTTGGATTTTTTGCGCTCTTGGAAGACGGGTATTCGTGAAACGCAGACAACGACGCGACAACGGCGTGTCACGTTTTCGCTGATTCGAGTTCCTCCGTCTGCCATTGCCAAGGCGACTCGTGTTTGCGGAGGATCGCAAATTGAAAGGCTAAGGAAGTCATCGTCGCGTTGGAGCGTCTCGAAGATCCTTCGACGGACGATGGATAAAACGAAGGCGCTTCGACCTTCGTACACGTATTGTCGTCTTTATCGTAAGATTTCTTCCGTTTGCGTAAATAAAAATGTCTAGCCTAAAAATTGCCAGAAGTCGATTTCAAAATTGCCAAAAGCCAGAGAATGTATCTTGTGACAAAGAAACGAATGCTTAACACTCTCTCATTCTCTGCGAGAATTACGATCGCGTTTTAACAGTAAATTCGATCTAATTCAAACTTTTATCGTAAGCTCATAATTTCTCTTTCTTTAACTTCTCAAGCAGGGATTTAATATTTTAATATTTAACTTCACAGACGTAATTTAAATTTGTCTCAAATATATGGTATAGACACTGACCTTATTTAATACGTTCGCGGGCAGTAAAAGTGTCAGTAAGCTGCAAAGATAGACGAGAAATTTTTTGATTATAAATTAATTGTGATATCCGAAATTTAATTAGACACATTTTGACGAGTAGTCAGAATATCACGTTTTAATTAATGCCATAGTGGGTCGATCGTATAGAAACGATGCGACTTGATTTTTTCCCGAACGTTGGAAAAAAACGAAGGAAGAAAGGTATGGCGCATCGTAGGCAGTTTAACGCTGTCTCTCTTCCCAAATAAACGACAATGTTATCGCGACGTACGTCGAGAATGCGACTAGTTGGCTACTTCGAATATAAATACGGATGCAAGAGGGCAACGTGGTACTAATTTATCGTCGGTCTTTCGCGTCTTTCTCCGTCTCTGACGCTTTCTCTGTCTTTAGAGTGGCTCAATCGCTCTCGTTCTCTTTGTCAGTCGTGAATGCCGCTATTATGCATTATGATTCGACGATCATGATGATGCGATCGGGATCGTTCCGCAATTCCACCGGCTCGCTCGACCGTGACTCTCGACGACGCTCGCTTAAGACCGTGGGTCGTGCCGATTCCACAACTAATTAAACCCGATTTTCCCTCCCGTAGAAATGATAAACGGCAGCCGGCTCTTTAATGACGTCGCTGGCAAGTTTCGGAAGGACGAATACCGCATACCTACCTACCTATCCAGTTGTCGTTTCTCACGAGACAAAGCTACCGATTCAATGGACGCCTCTGTCTCTGGCTGTCCGTCTCACTGTCTGTCCGTGTGTACGTGTGTATTAAGCGGAACCGTCTGAAACACGCGGTGCCTCTCTCGTTGGTTCACGGTTCGCGCACCAGAAATTCGTCGCCTCTTGTTCGCGACGGAACGAATTTTCTTCCATTCCGTCGCTCCTTCGAAGCGTCCATCGACTTTTCTTGTCGTCAGTTTTTCCTGCTCGTATCAAAGAGTCGGTATCAGAGTTCATCCCCTTTGGATCGCGATTTCACGATGACACTTTCACGAATTTTTCTTCTTATCGTTCATGTAGGAAAAAATAGACTTAGCCACGTTAATAAGTTGATTCATGGCTTGTATATATAATATATTGAGTAGTGAAAACTAATGGATAAATATTTACCGTCTATACGATCCTATAAACGTCTTCCTGTATTCGTCTGCGTCGTCTCTCGTGAACGTTTGCACTGGACATGTGTCGAGGACCCAAAGGCCACTTGGAACGCACACACTAGCGTAAAGTTTAGGGCCTTCGTTTCATCACGCACTTCTAACGTGTCCCTTCTAGGTATTCTACATTAATAAATAATCCGTAGAATGAATAATAATTGGTCGGATTAAAATCGCAGTAGTGCAAGTTGATAATGTAGAAGCTAGTAGCGTGGGTACGTGTTTTATCAGACGCAACTCTTTGCAGTAGTAAAAGGACATTTCGACCTGACGCTTCTATCTTTCCCTCTTCATTTTTTTTCTATTTTTTATATATTCAAGGAGCTATACACGATCGTGATGCACTTCGAAGTTATACGCATAAGTGGGACGAATAACGAGTAACAAAAAAACGACGTTCTTAAGATCGTTTCGTAATTCCAATTTTTGTCATTCTCATTTTTCTTTCTTGATTTTTTGTTGATATATTTAACCCTTTTAGTGCCGGGCGAAAAATGGGACGAATTTGACGAATTTACTATGGTTACGGAAAAAGTTCATAAAAATGAAACTAACAATGATATTTAAATATAAATTATAATTCAAAAGGCAACGTATTACGGAAGAAAGAGTGAATAAAGTAATGGAAATAGTTTTTCAATATTTATTGAAAATCATACGAATGACATAATTATAAAACATCATGAATAAGATAAAAATTAAATTCTTTTTTACAAAACGTATTGGCACACAAGAAAAATCATCGTTTCATCGTAGCTTTACATAGACTACTTAGTACAAACTTTATTCTTTACTTTGCATTTCCAATAATTTTGTAATAAAATAAATGATATTGGACAAGAAAAATGAAGGATAACTCTCTTGCAATGAAATTAAACCATTTATAACGTTTTATAAATTTATTTCGAGACGGAGTTCTCTCGCAATGCGAATAGTAAGGCGCTATTGAATGCGCCACAATATTTCGTCGCTGGCACTTCTCGCAAGCGTTGCGAACGACGATATATCGTTGTCCGGCACTAAAAGGATTAAGGAACGATACTCGATCGCGATGCACTTTTTAAAAGATTCAAGCAAAAATGCGTCTCGTTAGGCAGGGACGAACGAATAGCTCTCGCCTCGCTCTCTTTTCATATTTCAATCAAGACGAGTACTCGCGTGGCTCGTGGTTCTTTTGCATCGATCCTAAACCAACGGCGAATAGTCTCTAGGCGCACCGAGCCGACGCCAGAACCAACGACGACGCACCGAACGATCCAGGCGTCGCTCTTTACGACGGATTGGATTGATAATACGACGATCGAAGGGGAAAAGTTTGGCGTCGCTTTTCTCATCGGGCTTGGAGAGTGGGGGCAAGAGTGGAGACACGTCGCGACGGAGTCGACGTGAAGCACGACGAGGAAAACGAAGGTAGAGGGAAGAAAAGGGGGAAAAGAAGGACGAGAAAGAGAGGGAGAACGAAAAAGAGAGGAAAACGGCTCTCTATGGCACGCCTAGCTCCTCGACGACGGCTTTTGGCTCCGACTCGGTAGTCGGTGGGCTATTACCATCGGGCCATTGCTTTTTACGGCGCGATCCGCGAGAATACACGGTGGTACGCGCAAAGTCCGTGCACGGCTTCGAAAGTCGACCGATCGCCGCGCAAAGGAGGAACCTTCCCCTGATTGGCATTTCGAATTTTTCGAGTCATTTGTCGGGCTTCCGTACCGCCGTGCGCCCTACCATCGCCTTCGCTACCCCTCGATCCTCGTAAATAACGGGAACGATCGGGTCGCGTCAATCCCGCGCTTTATCGCAGTTACGTTCGGGCGACGCGTCGACTTCGATATCCTTCGAATTTCTACGCGATTTACCGAAGCTGTAACGACGGTTCCAATCGAATCGAGTCGAGTCGAGTCGAGAAGGTGGGCTCGAGCTCTTGTAACAATAAGAACGACGTTCCTGGGATCGTTGCACGCGTGATTCCAATTTTATTTCATCCTTCCGAACGTTATTTCAGCTTCTCCCGTCCCTTTTTTCATTTTTTCTTCGTATATTGGAGCAATGATATTTACTTTATGATCGGTGCACTTTGAAGTATACACGTAGTAGATGGGACGATAGAACCCTTCGTTTTTCGATTTATTTCCTTCGACAAGCTCGAATTACTCGATCGAATCTAAAATAGATGAAGAAGATTTCGATCGATTACAAATAGAAATATCCATTCGAATCTGGGACTTAAAGATCGGCTCGCTGCCATTTCAAGAAAATGATCCAAATTACGAAACATTTTCAGCTGTCTTGAACGTCGAGAGAGAAGAACGGACGTTGAGCGCTCGAACGATGACTGATAATCAAACGCGTAACGACGTCCTTTGGCTGTTAAGCTTCGCAAACGATAGACGTGGTCGTTCCAAAGGTTCGTCTCGCGGTGCGTTTTACTTCTCGTTCGCATCGAAGTCGACATTACGGGCGATGGATGCGCCGTGCAGCCCTTGCGCGTTCCAGGAGAGCGGCTCGAAACTTTAACGACTCCCACAGGCTCCCACGGTACTCCGCTAATGGAGTCGATATCTCCGTATCTTAATATCGATCTCCCTCGTCGTGATACGCCTCATGCTTCTCTTTCTCTCCTCCGTCGGCTTTACTATCCTTCCTCGCTACCTTCTGCTTACCCCTTCTTCTGCTTCTGCTTCTTCTTCTTCTTCTTCTTCTGCTTCTACTTTCACGTCTTCTCACCCGCTGTTACGGGACGAGCAAATGAGTAAGCCATTCCGCGAAACCGCTTTACATAAACATGTTTCGCGGATACTCAGACACGGCGCCATGGATTTCCAATACCGTGGATGACGCAGACCTTCCTGGGGGATTTGCTGCTCGCGAACATTAAGATAAAACTTTGGGGTTGCGCGAATGGACGTTGTCGTCGTCGACGACTATGGTTTCTCCCTTCCATATTTTTCCACGATCGATTCTCTTTCCTCCCCGACGCGCTTTTACGCATCGCCTCGGGGCTTTGATCGCGATTGATTAATACCGTCGTTTCCTAGATGAAGAACGCTTGGCCGACGCACGGAGGATCCTCCAAGATCTTGTAGGTCTCGCGTAGAGTGAACATAGGTTCGATCGGACGCGCTCGTAATTAACTCGTGACTTTAAACGAAGTGGGAGTGAAAATGCATTTACTCTCTCAGCGTGTGCGATGCAAAGTTTGCGATCGCTCAAATCCATGTCACAAACTGTGCGACGCACCGTATGCGTCGAGATTTTTCATTATGAACTCTTGGCGCCTACGCTCGTGTATATGTACACCCAGTGAGTAAATACGTGAGCCTGTTAGAGTGGACGCATATGTCGCTGCGTCGCCCACGCTTCGAGGGTTAACCAAGTTTCCGCCATCTTGTGACATCGACGACCCCCGATCGGAGCAACCAAACGATTAGACGAAGAGAATGACGGCAGAACGAATGGGAACGGAACTGGGGAAAGGAAAATTTGTAAGAAAATAAACGCGAGCATAGAACGAATCAGAAATATTATCAGACCAACTCGACTCTGTTCTTAACCTCGAAAAGAAACGAAGTCTTCCACGTTTGCACGGACCCAAATTGATTTCCCATTACACCCTTTGTTTAACTCAGGTTCGTTAAGACAAGGAGGGGAACGGAAAGAGGAGGGGGGAGGGATTTGAGCAACGTCGAACATTTCGCAAAATTTCCGAAGTTCGGGCAGGTGTGCGCCGCTGTGAATTCGATTTGCGGCGCTGTGGTGGCGCGACTGCAGCGCCACGCCCGGCAAATGACGTCACACCATCATGGCGTGACTCCGATTTGCGCGTCGTTTTGGACTCGATGACGACTGCCGCGTCGAAGGGGGTTGCAGGCTGGCTAGTATATTTACAAGTCGCACACAGAGACAGTAAACAAGCACAGTGCTGATTTAAATAATGTATCGCCAAACAGCGCACCATCGGGGCGCGATGTCGCCCACTCTTTTATCCGTTGAAAAACGTCGTCGATATTGTGTGGATTATGCCATCGATGGAACCATGGGAGTGTTAGGAAAGAAAAAGAAAGAGAGAATACGAAAGACTGGGTTTTTGAGAAAGATGCAATTGGTTGGAGAGAAGTTGGACGGTTCTCGTGAACGAATCGCCTTCTTTGTCGGGAATAAGGAGCGAATAAAGCTCGAATCGTTGGACCTTTGAACCTGACTGAACTCGAAACGACGTCGATCGACGACGAGTTCGATCGAGAGATTCTGTTTGTTCGCGTGATAGGGTTAATCGCCCGATCAATTGTCCGGAATGTTCCTTTGACGCGTTAGATTTTCGATCACAGCTTGGATTTCTTGTATTTAACGGAAATCGAGTAACTTTCTTTTCTTGTCGTGCTAATCGTTTCTTTTAGGGTGCCATCTTTGATTCGAAATTTTTCGGTTTTGTTCGGAGCACCACGAAAGTGTTTTCATTATTTTCGACGAGTAATGACAAAATACCAATGAGTATGGTTATATAAGATCTCTTGCTGGTCTATAGAGCATGTTGGCGGTCACAGATCGCTAGCTGGGATATTTAGAATTGGTTAGTCGACAATGTTCGTTCGATTTTTACAATTATGTTATATTTTGGTTACTCATGATCACCTCATACACGAAACGATCTGTGATAACACGTGCCCAACGTGTTAATACACCTTAAATATTTTTGGATTTTATCAGTAGGTTCTGTACAACAGAACAGGTCGATCTCGTGCAGCATCTACTGCGGTACGTCGGGGACGTATTAAAATTCGTGGCTCGTTGTAGCTTAGGAATGTCGTATGGCGCGAATGGAATAACGAACGCGAGAAGTTGCGTGATCGATCGACGCGCTAACGAAGGGGTTCGCAAAACTGTCGAAGGAGTGGAAAAATAATCGTTAAATCCCACACAACTTCGCGTTGGACGTGAGTCGCACGTACGCGTGCACTTACGCGTCTCGCGCGCATGCGTACTTCTGTAGATGTACATATACATCTACATTCATATATATATAATATTTCACGGTAAATTCGTTCGTCGCGGGAGAAACGGGGCAAGTGACTTTCCGTATGACAGCCAATGAAATCCATTATTGATGGGTGTTGCGCGAGAGTATGAATAGGTTGAACCATCGAAAGCCTTGATTTATGGTAGGTAGATCTCGAGAGTTTGCAATGTCGCGTGCAAACGCATTTGGTTTACGATCGGTACGATCTGCATCGATCGATTCTCTCAACATGGCGCACCGTGTCTTGATTTTACGTCAGGTTCAAGGACGCCTCTTCGACTTGGCACGATTCACGATATTATCGACGTAGGAATAATTCTAGCTTTATCGAAACTCCACGTCTTCGGAAATAGAATGAACACTCGAAATTTGTCGAAATTAAATTACCGTTGAAATGTATGACCTCGGGAAACTTTACGCGGTGAAGACAAGCGATACCTGGAAAGTTACTAGGTATAAACGCCTGGTCAAATTCGGTACAAGAGTTACTTGCTTGTTCAGTGCAACGCCTTCCGTTTTATTAGTTTATCGCATCTTTTTAAGAAAGATCGTTATTAATAAAGCAGCTACCTAAAGCAAAGAGTACATTCGTATTACCTCGAACGGGAAGTAGAAGTAGAAGAACACTTCGACAGTTATTATCATTACTATCGTTACATAGATTTATTTGCAGCAGTTGCGTGCAACTCTCGAGCCGACGAAATACCGACGAATTCTCTCGGAACGTTCGAGCCCGGCCCTAATCCTCGCAAGGATTCAAAGTCGAAGGTAAAACTCAGGCGCGATACACTCGAGATCGCGCAGTCCTCGCACAGGCGACATCTCGCTTCCGTCCGTAGATGAAGGAACCCGCGTACGTACGAATAATTACAAACAAGTTGTTCATCATTCCGTTAACGGATGGCAGTAATCGAGCACATACGAGGAGGAGCGGTACCCACTGGAAAATTGGCGAGGCATGAGGAAAGAGGGAACCACGAGGAGCAACAATGGGTTCTTCCGAGCAGGAAAGCGCAGCTATACGGGAGCTGAGTCTGAAGAAGGGTTTCTCTGCTAAAAGGGATAAGGGGCAGCGGCGCACGAGGACGATGGAGAAGAAGAGGTAGGGGCTGGAGGGCTAGGCTCTGTCGGTCTTGGAGGAGAAAGAGGAGAAGGGGTTGAAAGGAGTGGGAGGGGGGAGGAAGGGAAATTAATACGAAGTAGTATTATTGTCTCTCATTTCGCGTTGTCCCGATGTTGGGAACTCCGCGGACGGAATTGTGGTCGCTTGCAGAAGTCGAGAAGTTGTAGGAGTCGGAGGTAACCGGGGGATAATGACTTTTTGATTACAAGCTGGTCGTCGTCTACGCTTCGAGAGAAGAGGAGGAGGGAAGACCAGCAACAACGGAAGGCTCACGGAAAGAAGGGTGAGGAAAGACCGAAGTTGGAAGGAAGGATCGACATCCCGATCATCTTTATCCAGCGATAAACGTTCCGCGCGCTTCTTTCCTTCCTTCTGGCAGCTTTTTTCTTGCCCTCCGCGACTTTTCAGCTCAGCTCAGCTCGGCCGAGCGAGAAACAGCATCGCGACGAGTCGTTGCTATTATTGGCTTCGGCTGACAGCGCTCTACAATTACCGACGATCGAACGGCAAGTTCTCCGAGCGGTCGGAAAAAGTCCAAAGGAAGAAGCTCGCGTTCGCAGACTCCCGAGCGACCATCGGATCTCGCCTAAGCGTCTACCCGCGGACTCGATGTCCAACAGCTACTTACTAATCCCTTTGGCGTGCTAGCAGACGTTCAACACGTACCTGAAAGTAAACAGAAAATTACGTGGTCGGATTGCAAGATCGCGTTAGTCTCGAGAATACGCATGAAAGATGCGTTCTTGCAAGGATCGAAGAAACGTCTTTCGTTCTTTGTTCTACGAATTATAATTTATTCTTTGCTGATAATTGATAACGATCGATTGCATTTCTTCGCGTAAATTGTGTAAGCCTGTATATGGCGTGTAATAAGAAATGGGAGAACAATTCAACAGTTTTTATTTCCTTCATTTGTCGTTCTTCCCGAAATGGAACATTCTCAAATCCTTTCTATCGATTCTAATGGAATGTCTCGTCTAGCAATAGGTACGCACCTAACAGAAAATAACATTAAACGCATATATGGTTCTACAGCACTCGGAGGGTTAAATTGTCACGACCAAGAAAATTCGACGCTTTTATAGACGGTCTTTGTTTTGAAAGAGGAGGTTGGAAGGATTTAAGGGTTCGTATAACCTCTTCTTACTCTAGGTTTATCGCTCGGGTCGAGAATCGACGCGGATTTTATCGGAAGAGTGCACCTCGATCACGTAGCTGCTGTTTTCGTTCGCTCCAGCGCCCTACGATTCGCCTTAGCTTATTGCCTTTTCTAGAGTTCGTCTGGACACGCAAAAACAAAGGGCTACTGCATGCCAACCTAGATTGTAGACACGTACGTTCGATTGCGTGTAATAATGGTAGGCGCGGTGTCGGTGTAACGCCGGGCACGTTGTTGCGTTTATGGAAGCACGATTCATAGATGTATCCGAGCGATCGCGCGCTATAAATATCGAGATTTATCTCGATTAACGTGCTACCACGTACGTACGAGAGCTAACTTCGCGCTTCTTCTGGCTGCGATGTAAAATAAATAGGAAGGATCGATAAAAATAGAAGTCGTTATTCATAACTGACGATGCGCAAGTTGCGCGTTAATTCTTGATTCATAAAAGCGATAACCAAAATTCACGTATCGCTTCGTGATCGATTTTACGCGATATGAATAAAACGTAGATGAAGAATATCTTTGTTGCGTCAAATTTTCGCGATATTATTAATAAGAAAATTCGCCAGTATTTTTGTGCGACACAAATTTTCACAGCTTTATCGCACCCAATGCAAAATCACTTAAAGTTTTATATCGATGGATTAAATTGATGGTGGCCTGAAAGTCCACGATCCGAACGACTATTCTTATAGTCGATTTTATAAAAAAAAATGCTGGCGATGGGAAAGAGTCGTGGGAAGAGGATCGACGCTCGACGAGTTAATTCGCGTTCGAAGCCAACATTTACTTTGCGTTCTTTTTCTCCTGGTGTGCGTTCGTGTGTCGTTCGCGCAGATAGCGTGGACACGCATCTGAAGTAATCCAATAGTGTCAATTATCTCGCGGCGAAATTCGATTATAGAAATGTCGACGAATCATCGATGGAAACGAGTGACTCGATTTGCGATTTGGCAGGGACGGCTACGCAAAAAAGGGGGAGGAAAAGGGAATCAAATTCTATCGAAATTGCCAACTTCGGTCGACGTTCGCGTACGACGTGCTCGGACTCGCTACGCGCTTCGATGGTTAACGTTGCTCCGGCTAACTTCGAAATTAGAAACGCAAGGATCCGCGGTTGCTTCGAAAAAGACCTCGTTTTTGTTCCCCTATTGGCAAGAACTCGATGACAGGGTCCGTAGCAGGATCTGCATAGAGCGTAGAAAAGTGTGCAAAATTGTACGAAAGTTAAAGTACGTAAATTGAATATATTACATTGCGTCGAAAATGCTTGAAACTCGTTTAAAAAGAGACTCGAGTCGCTATGAAAAGTTGGTCAACTACTTATAACTTCTCTCGATTGTTGTAAGTATCATAGATACGTTTTAGACGTATCGATGGAACGGAATTCTCAAAAGTGTCAACAGAATGTGCACTTTTGATTAATCGATTTAGAACTGTTAATTCGACGACAACGCGTAATTCTGCGAATAATTCTTTTCAGGACGGACTTTGTAGAAGGTGCGTTGCTATTACGAATGAACAGTTTCGTTATTTATTCGTAATTTTGGGGTAAAATATTTCCAGCAGAATTTAACCGAAACATCTCCATTAAAATCGTCTATAAATAAAAGTGAAACTTTTTCGATTTAAATGTATATTCAACAGCGAGGTACGAACAAGTATCCGGGTAAACGTAACGCAACGATTATTATTATTTTAATAGTCGACTGGGATATTTACGCGAAATTCGTGAAAGTGGTGTACGATGACGAGGAATGTTGAAAAGTTGCAAACGTGTTTGGTCGAAAACGGCGAATATGGAATTCTACTTCTAAAAATTATAGAATTCTGTGAAAACCGATCTTCGAAGACCGGACATCCGTTTCGTTAGAACGTCGTTAAAGCGTGTCGTGTTAGGTAAATTCGAACGCGAGAGTATCGATACAGATTTTCTACTATATTTTCGTTTCAAACAGACCCCCTTATCCTTTTTATTTTAGTATAAATAACACGTACGCATATAGTCTGCACGCGATTCGAGACAATCGATTCCCGTTGCATAGAAGTAAAAATGTATTTTTCAGAAACAAACGAAACGACATTTTTATGACAGTGCGATAAATTTAGCGTATACGAGGGGGCGGCGTGCGAGTATCTCGTAAAAGAAACCGATGGAACGGGTTCATTTGATCGCGACACGTTGTTACGTTTCTACCTCGAAAGTCAATTGAGCGATATTACCATTTTATACGATCCTTCTAATATTTATAAGGCTCCTGTATTTTTCACCAAGAATTACTTCCTTCCTTAATTTCGTTCCACGATTATTTCGAAGAAGCGAAACGATTACGACTCCTTATTTATGACGTAATATTTTCAACGCTTCCAGGATCTATCCACCACCAAAATAATTTCTGACTTAACGAGCACCGAAGATAAAACATTACAAAGGCGGCTTTATTCGTCTCGTACTTAATGGTGTGAAGGCGTGCAACGCGGAACGAAACGTGGGACAAAGTGTAATTCATCGATAGCTGAACGATGAATTATAGGAAAAACATATTGGAAATTCGTAAATCCTTTCGTTTCTTTACAATACCGCTACATTAATCGAACGTAATTTAATCGTGATTCTAAATTAATCTGTAGACATTAATTTCCATCAAGATTAAACTTGCCCTTTGAAAATCGCTTGGAAAGTGCTCTAACACGGAAAGACGTCCATTTAAATACGCTTGATGGGAGTTTGCCAACGAGAGCCACGTTCACGCGTAAAGACTGACTTTCTAATCATTTGTAACTATTCAAATATTCATAAATTTTCTATTAATTTATTTAATATCATTTCCTGTTAAAGTTTACCGCGTTTCTCTTTAAAAAAAAAA
>JAITYT010000114.1:1259445-1274639 GCA_025433975.1 Liostenogaster flavolineata
GAAAAAAATAACTCCTTTTAAAAATTTTTCTAATCTCACTGAAAGCAACTGGCACAATAGCGGCGCCTACGGAGTGCAAAGGGTTAACAATCGCGCATTCATAACGCGATTTTAAAACAGATTATTTATTATTCGTTTAAAAGAAAAACTCCCGAACTCGTTTGTTACCACGCACTTCAAAAAGTTACGAACACCTCTGATAACCCATTGACGTTTCGACAGGGACGAGGGCAAAAAGGAAAAAGAACGACTCGACTTACTGCGGAATTTGCCGAATGGAACGTAAATAGCTGGCTCCACGAGCAGATTTATTTGCAAGACGATTATAACGCGGATACGCGACGCAAGGGAAAGTTTCGAAGGCGAAGTTGGCGCGATCGGTCGGTTGCTATCCCAAAGCGATCGCGCGAGAAACGAATCTGTAGATCACGCGATTTCGAACGTCTCGAGCACGTGGAAGTAACGGTGGGAACTTATGCATCTTGTTTCCTGACGTAGCAACGAAAATTTTCATCGGTGAGATCGAAGTGTCGAAGTTTCAAGTTTCGCCGCTCTACGCGTCTTACTTACTTCTTCCTTGTTCCATCGGGAAAGTCTCCTTTCGAACGCAACGCGCTAGCGTTTATCGATCCTCGTCGATGGATCGTCAAACCACACGTTGAGAACGAGATTCGACGACGACGGCAAGTGACGTCGTTCGAAAAAAACCATCAACGGACCACATTACGTATGAAAAACTGCCTCGTGCGAAGTCACGTGAACGTTTCGTAGCATAGTCGTTCGAAATCTTGTCGATACTCTCGAACGAGACGCGGTACGCGGTCGATGGAATTTAGCCATTTCTGCGTCTGATTTATTTATATTTAACTTTGAATTTATTTATTCGGTAACTTTTGTTTCAGAGGCGTATCAAACAAAGTGCGAATGAATAATACACACACTCGCACACACACATATTACCATCATCATGGCGTTCCAATGTGTTTCAAATTTTAAGAGAAGATTGCATTAATTCCCCAATGGAATTCTTAGGTATTAAAAGGTTTTTATGTTTAACTTATTTATTTGTAATGTTAAATTTACTTATTCGGTATTTTACATCCATTTATCAGACACGTTCATGTTGAACAATGCACGATACGATTAAACATACAGCCATCATCGCGTACCAATGTATTCCAATTTCCACGAGGAAGATCCATTTCCACATCTTTCTCCGATGCAATTCGTAACTATTAGGCTGTCCCAAAAGTTTCTTTCTCATGTACATTTGGTGGGATTGGAAAGACGTAATTGCTTCCTCAAGGTGAAACAATAAATTCTACGGAATACTTTCATCGACTGGATCAATTGAAAGCTGCCATAGCAAAAAATCGGCCAGAATTAATGAACCGACGAGGCGTGTTTTTCATCGTGACAACGCGAGACCACATATCGCATTAGCTTAGTTTGATTGGGACGTTTTACCGCATCCTGCATACACTCCAGATCGCGCTTCGTCTGATTATTACTTCTTTCCGTCCTTTAAAAATTCTCTCGCGATAAGCGCTTTAAATCCATCAGCGAAATAAAAGCGCACCTCCAGGATAATTTTTTGTCCAAAACAGAACAGTTTTGGAAAGAAGGCATAATGAGGCTTCTTGAGAGATGGAAGAAGGTAATAGAGCAAAAGGGTTTCTATATGACAAAAGAAATAATGTCTTAACCAGTAAATAATGTGTATTCGTTTCGTATTTGAAAAAGGGAAAAAACTTATGGGACACCCTAATATAAAAAGAATCAACGTTTCGACCTGTCCGCGACTAACTTATTTTCCTACGCGCGATTTTCCACATCCTTTTCCAATGCAATTCGTAATTATGAGAAGAATCAATGTTTCGACCTGTCCATGAGTAACTAATTTTCGTACGCGCGATTTTCCACAAAGTCCATACACGCGCGTATTTATACACGTCGCACATGCACCGAGATACATCGGTACTCAGAACGAGGAAGAGCTCTAGGCGGTTTCGTTATGCCGCGGCAACGTCTAGTTTATTCAGATTTAATGTAATATTTTCAGAGGCGGAAGGGCGCGGCTCCGTATGCGCCGGCTATGCGATATTTTACCGACTGAAATCCGGCCTCGAGTCGCCGGTACGAGGGACCACGAGCGAACGAGCGATTTCGCTCTGGAAGAAAGCGCGATCGTGCCTCAACATCGCCATTCACGTCGAATTTTCTACCTTTCTCGATAAATCTGGACGCGGTATCGCGAATTTTCTTCATTTTTCGATCAATTTTCAAAAAATCTTTCCCTTTTCCATCCACAGATTCGTCAGCCATTTTTGGATGGTATCAAAGGTCTTTGATACGATATTTTAGAAGATAATCCAAGCTCTATACTCAAGAACAATTACCTGGGAATTTATCGAGCGATTAATAACGATTGGAAAAATATTCTTCGTGAAAATCAAAGTGAAATAGTTAAAGTGACTCCGCTCGAACGAATATTTGAATTTTACATATTTCTTTATTCTTCCCTCGCTGAGCGAATCGACGGTATTGTGATCATGCGACTGGTCGAATCGGTAACTTGTTGTTAAAAGTTGAGCTGTAACAAATAGCCAATTAAAATATAGAGCGTGGAAAAAATTAGCAAGCGATAATAAAATGCAGGACGATAACGCGCATAAAACGTAAAAGAGATATTACGCGTATTAATATTTTGGCGCGTTAAACGAAGTTTCTGCGATCAAAGAGTCATGCTATCATAAATGGAAATAAGCGAGTGAAATGGAGATCGCGCACGAAAGAAGCAATCGCACGAGGAGCACGAGAAATTTAAAAAAATGGTGAATTTTTACGAAATCGTCTTCCATCGTTTCTTTGCATTTCGAATATCCTTAAAACTCACAAAGTTTCCTCGTATAAATAATATTAAAACGCGACACTGGCGGATAATCAATTAAAATACTGCGATAAACTTTAAAATCGTGACGAAGTCGACGCGTTCGTGCTACTTTTAAATTGAACACGAAACACGACGAAATGTGCTAACGATTACGTCCCGCGCGTCTCACGACATAAAACACAGCGGTCTTTCTTGAAATGCATCGAGTTATTCGTTCACAACGACTGCAGTGATCGAAAATGCCCCTGGAACCTCCGACGAACTATCCAACGAGTCACTGTGTTATTCCACGTTGTCCGTTGTACTTTCAGATAGTTTCTCTTCACCGAATTTGAAACACTCCTCGTCCGTGTTATTTATTACTTCTAACGATTTTAGATATAGTGAATATCTCGACATTTCTGGGATCAAAATTATCAATTCAATAATGAAATAAGAATTCTTGACTCATAAAATAGCATTCTAACTTGAAATGTTCCCTTGAAGTAGAGTGAAATGTCCAATTCGTCCGTCAACTAACAACGGATATGTTTTTTATAAAATAAAAATTTCCTTCGTACATTTACAGTAATGATAATTAGTATCGAAATATTCTTCAATCACATTTAACAAATATATTACATTGCGGTATGTGTTTCATTAGAATGATAATATATTTGCAACAAATTAAAACAATGTAAATATATATGACTATTTTCACTTATATTTGGATTTATGTTAATGTATTAACAAACTTCGACACTATGATACTTCTCGAAACACTCCGGAAGATGCAGTGCTATCTATTTGGCATCGGTTACATTTACGCGCTGCATAAATTTATGCATATTCCATTCGAACTCCTACCGAAAGCATGCAAATAAATGTATCAAAGCGATAAACTTGTTACGACTTAAACGTATTTCTCTCATAAGAAATTTCAACTATCAAAACAATTTCTTCCTAGCGCAGCTCGTCATTGTCAGTTAACTCAACAAAATTCACGATTCGCGCTCGAAAAATATTTATCGTTTTCCACGCGAATGAGACCGAGATTCCAGCCGGCCATTCGACGCCATTCTACGCGAATTACGACGACCTAGACGCATTCATACGTAAACACGAGGTCGTCTAACCGAGAACGACGAAGAGACGGCTAAGAAACGAAGGCGTCTCGTCGATCCTCGGCGGAAGCTCGAAATCTTCGGAGGCTTTTCCTCGAGGCGTCTTCGAGCCTCTGGAGATTTCGTCGTTGCCACGGCGCTAGAAGTTTACAGTAGCGATTTGAGAGGCGCTCGTGGACGCGAAAGCTCCTTGGCCTACGCGCCGCCGATGACGCGCGCTTCTTTACGATGGCCATTCGTTCGGATCTCCGGGAAACCGACGCTTGCTTCGACCTTGGTAAATAGCGCTTCGTGTCGTTCTCTTCCAGGATATTTCTTCGCGCGTGGGATTTCGAGCTTGACGCTTCGTTGGACGATCCTTTCTCTCACCATCTCTTTTTTCTCTTTCTCTCTGAATAAGAATCCGAATCCGCGAATATTCAAAAACGACTACATCAATCGCGAAGGGAAAACCGACTTAATCGTTTTTACCTCTTTTGCGTGAGAACGTGTAAAAGGAAGGAGCAAGTTTTTCTCACTCTTTCGCGGTGTAAATTACTTCAACGACTCAAGATACAGCCTAAGAAACTGCTAAAACCAGAAAAACACGAACGACTGATTCTTCCTAAATTCAACAACCATTCACTCCATCTCTCCGAATCTTTTACTCGTAATGTAGTAACATTTAGCTAAATGATTTAGGGATCCTTACCTTTGGAAAAATACAACCGGGCTGACATTCAGTCGGAATCGGCGATCAGTGGAAAGCGAAACCAAGACGTTAAAAAACGAGAAAAGATCGTCGTGCTGGAAAAAATCGGTGCAGAGCCTCGTGGAGTACTCGCGTCACCCTGATTGGATGAAAGTGGAGGAATCTGGACGATTTCCGTCCTGCAAACGAAAGAGAAACGAGGGCGTTGCGGTCCGGGGGGAATTCTAGTGTCGCAGGGTGAATCAATGCCGAACGATTAGACGGACCGAGGGAGGGGCAACTTCCTCTCTCTCTCTTTCTCTCTCTATGGCGGAGTGAATTATTCCAACGAGTCAAGATACGGTCCACGGTGTCGTTGCTAGAGCGAGAAAAAGACGGATGGCTGTTTTCTCGCGGTAGGACAAGGGCGCGATTCTCACAAGGGACGGATCGAGAAGGGAAATTCGTGCGCAAGAGAAACCGAGAGGCGCACGGACGAAAAGAGAGCTCGCAAAGAGGAGAATCTGTTCCTTCCTAACGGAAAATTTGCATAGACAAACGTCACCGTCCGCTCTCCGCTTCCAATCCGCACCGACTCCGTCCAAACTTTACGTTATTTATTCTCTCTCCCGTCTCTCGTGCCACCGTATCTCTCCTGTCCTCCGCTGTCTACCTTTCCATTCCGTTCTCGAGTTGTCTGACATCCGGAGTCGCATCGAGGAGATACTCGACCGATCTGAAGAACAATCGTTTCTTTTTCCTCCGTCTTCCTCTCCTTCTCGCGAAATTCCTTCTATCTCTCCTACTTCTATTTATCTATCTATCCATTTCTTTAACCGTACGAGAAGATTCTCTCAGAAAGACGCGTGGGGGAAGATCGACGCCATTGCTGTACTCGAGTGTCACTGTTTTATCATTGATCGAAATCATCTTTATGTTGGAAATTGGTTTTATTGTGCTTCTTGGTATGGTGCGATGAGCTCTTTTTCTCTCTGTCTCTTAAATAATTATGGTAAGTTATAGTAAGACTAATACATGTTCAAATCGAAGTCTGCAACCATTAGTGAAGCTGAATCTTATTTTTAGCTTTTTAAAGCTAAAAATTAGAGCTATATATAAACAATTTTAGCTATATTGAGCTTCAGTTGAATGTATCTATCTAATCGCTCGGAAAAGGGTAACTTTTCCTTCGGAGATTCTGGCAAAGTATCGAGATTTCTGCGTCGCCGTTTAACGTTCAGCTTTTGATCGAAACTACGTAAGAATCGAACTTGTAATGAAGGAGTGAAGTCAGACTCGCAGTCTTCAATTTGTATCCTTCCTTTATTTCCTGCAATTATTTAAATTACGCCCTGCATCATCGAACAGAATCGCTCGTGAAAATCAATAGCATTTCGTTGACGCGAAGCTCGAAAAAGATAATGGTTAAAAGGATCTAGGAAGTACATGTTCGTCGATAGCGCGAGCAACACATCGTCGATTCTTCGGCAAAGAAAGAATGACGAGACCAACGGATCGACGTCGCGTAAAACGATTGAAGGCAGAAGGCTGAAAAGCAATCGCAGTATCTAACCGTTCCACGAATCGCGCAACTTTGTCGAAAGAACGGTTCGGTAGTTTCCTGAATCCCGGGTAACGAGTTGCTCCGGGAACGACAAAAGAATCGCCATTCCAATTAGCCCTAATTTCTCCGCTCCCGGATTTCTAATCATTTGGGATTGGCCTGAAAGGAGGAGGAAGAGACTAGAGCACGTCGATCCGAAAAGGAGAAAAGAATACGACGAAGGGAATGGCTGAGAAAGGGTCTAGAAAAAGGGGAATCCCGAATCGACCTCGCTTGTCTTTGCGAGGATAGGAGCGACGCTCGATGGCTCGATTCTCGGTGACGACTCGAATGAATTTCGATGCAGGGTGCTTCGCTTCGAATCAAAGGGCCAACGGAAGAACTTTTCGCGTTGCGGAAGATAAGAAGACGCCGACCGACGCTCGGCCGAGCGGAAGAGAAACCAGGCAAAGGGGGCGGCCGTGCGCTGGAGGGGAGAAGGGTGGTAGCCGCTCCACTGATGTGCTTGCGAATGGTAAAAGTAGAAAAGGCAGGCGGCGGTGGAAGTGCCTCCGTGGAAACTGCTTTTCATTAGGAATGCTGTTTGCGCGCGCTAATTAAATTGCAAAAACCAACGTGAGTTCTCAAAGGAACGAGACACGTCGTCGAATAAATATATATATTTCGTTAGTAATGTCGCTTTTATTCTTCTTATTAGCGCCAGCAATTCGAGTCGCTTTCTAATCGCGGAAGAAACGTGAATCGGTGTGTGAGAAATTCCGAGAAAATGAAAATGAATTTATCTTTTTAGTCCTGACGTCTCGTAGCTGTACGACCCTTGTACTCCAAGAAAATCGTACGAACGCACGATATCGTTGTTCTTACATTTTTATCGTAATTCTGTCTCTTCGTAAAATAATCGGAAAGAGTTTGCAATGATGCGATCAATAAGGATAATCGCCAGTTGCTCCAGTCATAATCGTAACTGTTGTGATAACGAATGTAATTTTGAGAGCACCTGGCGGAGCGAGTTCCTCGTTATTTTTTGTTAGGTCGCAAATGAGAAAGTCTCAAGCACGGTCAACATTGAATTATTAACGGGATCGCGTCGTATTCGTACCGGTTACTTGTTTTTTGTGATTTCCAACACCGCAAAGCGTAATATTTTCGCTGAACGCGCGGAGAAGTAATCTGTGGAAAAAATGTGACGGACCACAAAACGAACGAAAAAAAAGTAAAGCGGAAAGGAAAAAGAGGGGCAACAAAATAGGAGAAAACTAAAATGGAAAGGAAGGAAGGAAGGAAGGAAAAAAAAGAAAAAAAATGTAATCGCGCGGAACGCGTAAGCGCACGACCAGCCCTTTGCTCGCATAATTTCGAGAGCGGCTCTCCAACCGGACTTGTCGCGTTGAGCTTTAAATGCGGTTGAACATTCCATAAAACATGGCACTCGTCATAGTCGGACCACGCTTTAAACCCCCTCCAGACGCGCAGCCTGGATACTTCCCTGTCAGAGTCACGTGATTATTTATGCGAGGTCTCTCCAACCGATGGTCGTTTCCTCGCTATTTATTAATGCTCCTAGCCGCGAGAACATTCGTACCCACTGTGTGTATCGTCGAAAAAATCGTACGATCCTGTCGATGTGGTAAATCCCCTCTAAATCGTGCTTCAAATCGACGTCCTTCGTTTCTCGACTCATTCAAACCAGTATCGAACTTTACCGCATATTCTTTCGATCTTGTATTTATGCGGACACTTGGTCCACTTTGCGTCAAAACTGTGCGGTGTGCTTAAAAAATGACGTTGGACGAAGATTACGGTCCATCGAAGATAAAGATCGAGATGCGAAATTCTGCGTCATTCCTCGCTTTAAAATTGCTTGCATTTTTAATTTTTACGCATAATAAAGTATATTATTACGCATTAATGCATTCTTTTGCATTATATTGTCTGCCTTAATAAAGTATACCTTTTTAAATTAATTTATTGTACACTTTTTTAAATTTGAATCATTTTTAAAATCGAGCCATTCATAAGTCTATTTCGATGTAACGTCATAGTAGAAAGCGTCAAGATCAATTTTAGCGAGATACGATATTGGAAGAGTCCCATTGCAGCTAAAAGGTCAAGAATTCTCGAAACAACGTACGAGATCAACGAACGAATTTCGATTTTCTCGTCTCGAAACATTGCGTTTGCACGACGGTGAAAATAAAATAGAAAAATAGAAATCGACGCGGCAACCGGAGTTGCGCTGTCCGTCCTACTTTGCATTTTCCGTCGGCGGGATGAAAGGACAGACCGCAACGTTAATTAATTCAACTGTCAAATGAATTCAAATCGAAATGATCGACACCAATGCCTACGTGGCGTTTCCTCCCGACTACAAGAATGTTTTAATTACGACGGTCGTGCCTATACCGATGGCGCAGAGTCGAACTTCGGGTTAATGCGGTAATTCACATGCACTTTGACTGCATTCGACAAACACCGAGGATAAATTCGACAAGCCAGCCTCGATGTCACAGAACCACCGCGACGACCAGCCCAACCACCCCCGTATTCGTTCATCCGTGCTTCGTTTTCCCAGGTTGAAACGTTCGAACGACGCTTCGTCTACGCGAGGAATTAAATTCGTCCGCTACGTGCCTCGAAGACTCCTCCTTCTCTCCGCTGTATCCTCGTATGCGTTGTAAACGATCAACACCGACCAAGCAGCCAATTTCCATCTCTTTCGAGTTGCTTTTGCGATTTCCTCTTGCGAATAAGAAGAATTCGTCTTTGCTTTCAACTTCGAGTTTTTCTAAAGTTCGAATAAATCGATTGCAATTGACATCGGTTATTAGTGAGTCAGAGCTTGAGTAAGGCGAAGTCACACGTTCGGACGCTTGAAAATAGTCCAAAAGTAGTCTGGATTTTACGGGAGATAAAAGTGACAAAAATTAGACCGATGCTCGAATAAAATCGATCGAGTCGTTGATCGTCATTGAGATTTTCATTCGACCATTACGACTTTTCAGCATGGAAGTACGACCTTGAGAAAGGAGTAAGACATGGAGAAAAGAAGCGATGGCCTCCTTGAACCGAAAAAATATCGTCCCTCCCCGTTAGTCTTTCAACTAACTTCTGCTAGCTTCTCTTCATCGCGTTTGATGCTGCACGCGCGCTCAGAAAATCTCTCCTCCTTTTTCCTACTCCAAAACGCGACGCTTTAACGCCTCTTTGCCGTCTGGGTCAAAGGGCTCACCCTTCACACTTTCGATAACTCGCCAGTCCGAGCACCCAGTCGCCAGCAAATATACGTTCGTGACTCCCAGGCACAAATCGTGTTTACACGACGCTTAATGTTTTGTTAACTCACGCGCGTTCACTCGAAAATTTTGTTCGATTTCCTGTCGAGTGCCAACAAGTCGACCGACAAACCCGAACACCCAGCGAAAATCGGCACTTTGTCGGAAGAATCGACGGACCGAATCCCTCATTAGCCTCGAAGAAAACGAGACTGATCCTATTTCACGGATCGCGCCTTTTCAAAAGGCGATTTGTCTTTTTCATTGCAAATACGGCAGGAAAATAAAGATAATAAGGTGGAGCAATAGAGACTTTAAAGACTTATCCTTTATTAAATTGTGAACAGTCCTTCCTTGGATACCTTAGACTCGCTTATGAAGGACCTGACCAATTTTGAATCACTGTTCTTTTAAAAAATATAAACGAATGAACTCTACCTCTCTGCGAATTATATAATAATACAGCCTTTAGATACAGCGTGAATATTTTAGAAAAGCTGTTAGAGATGTCGCACGTTTTAGAGACGCGTGTTGGAAACGACGCACGGCCAATTTCGGATGAACTTTTCCAAACAATATCAACGAATGGACTCTATCCCTTTCTGCTAGTTTACTCGCGTACCGCATGTTTTCTAGACGCGCGCTAGGAACGATACGCAGTCCATTTGGGAGCAGAGGCCAATTAGTCGTCGATTCGCTGGAAATGGGCAAGTAGCGCGCGCGTTAAAGAACACAATAGCGGTAGCAAGACGAACGTTTTGACGGAACGCCGACAATACGACAATGGTTCGGGGGCCGACGCCTCGTCGCGGTGGCGACGTGTAAATGTCAGTGTGGTCGAGAGTGGCGGCACGTCTCTTCGTAGTCGAGCGAGTCGATGGTATTGTCTTGTAAACAGACCGCGCGTAAAAACACCTTGTACTCGCCGAATCGACTGGAGATTCTCTGTATCTCTGCGTATCTCTGCGGAGGCTGTCCTCCCCCTCCGCGACCTCCTACTCCTCGATCTTCCACTCGAGCATTCCGACAGCGTCGCGACTTCATCGGTCCTCGTCCTTTTCCCTCGCCCAACGGATCTTCCTCCTTCTCTCACCCTTGTCCGTCTCTTGCCGCCTCTCACGTAGACTCCTCCATGAGCTTTATAGACAGTTGCACTCACCTTGAAGCGAGTCAGGGGTTAAGTAAACGCTCTTTACAATCCCATCCCCCTCGGGGCGCTCCGGTTTCGCGTTGTTGCTCCGGCTGTCCTTCTCCTCTCGCTCTTTCTATCTCTCCACCATCCTCGAAACTCACTCCACAGCCAGCCGAGGACTGTGTCGCCTCTCGTACGCGCTTTTAGCTCGTCCGTCGATCCGCGGAAACTTCCATTCGACCTTCTCATTACACCAACGGTATTGCCTTTCATCGTCTCTGCTGTGTCTCGTGGTCTCCACCTCGCACCTTCTTCTTATTCCTTCCTTTGCGCTCGAACTGACCGCCTTTCCACCTCGGTCGTGTCGTCGATAGCTTCGATTGATAGGATTCCTCGATATCCAGGTAGTCGAAATTTTGATAGATTTGCAGGTAAATTTTTTTTAGCGAAGTTCCTCTTTCTTCGGTGGTCGTGTTTTAGGTAGGAAACTGACGGATTCTTCGAAAATTGTCGATTCTCAAGTTGAAAGCAATAAATCTGCGATTTATCCACTCGAACGAAGCACATTTTATGTCACATCTTTGCCCTTCGTCGATCAGTTGGTCTCCTTTTAATGTTTTTGCTCGCACAGCAGCAATCTCGAATCGCCAGTTTCTTTTCTCACTCCAGTACAACACGTAAGCACGTTAAGAGCAAAACGAACATCCACGAAGTCTCCAAAACGCGACCGTGCGCCATCTTCTTGCTGAGCTCCTCTAGAACTCGCCAGCGACGTTCAGCACGATTTATACGCTTCATTACCGACTCAACGAGCCACGGAGCGTCCGTCGTGATCGATCGATCGCCGTGGTAGGTGTCGAGATGTTCTTGGACCATTTCTGAAGTTCGCTTTTCGTCCGCGCGATTTATCGTCCTCGTGTTCGTCCTTCTTCCATTCTCTTTCGAAGAAACGTGCTAAAAACTACGTGTTCTTTCGTTGTACACGACGACGCGCGTGCAACTAAGAGGAGCAGAAAGATGAAAACACAACGGGATCATCGAGGAAGCCAAAAAGATGCAATCAGGCTCTCGCCTTGAACTTCGAGCTGAAGATCTCTGTTCTTAACGTCGATGATCGGTAACTCGCGGTGAGTGCAACTGTCTATATGGAACTGTCGTTAACAGTTGTCTTTTATTTCGTTGCAGACAACGCGACGCGTGCGTCGAAGCGGAGAAGAGAATTGAAAACCAAAAACGTCCAATCAGGCTCTCGCCTTGGACTTCGAACTGAAGATGGCTGTTTTTAATCTCGACCATCGGTTAACTTCTGGCACGCGCAAAAATGATTCCATCGCGTATTTCGTCTCTCGACTTTCCAAGCGCAGCAAACGAGAGGAAGCGAACGAGAACACGCCCAGCAACTTTCTGTCTTTGATTTCGCTGAAAGTTCGCGACTTGCGCGGCAATGGAAAATAATAGGCACGTACCCTCCGTTATCTCCTGTAATTCGAATTTAAAGTGTAAAATAGCTGACGGCGCTCTCGCCATGGGTTTCGCCGTAACGCCAGCAATAAGAGAGATAGGAAGGTATTTTACGCGACGGGGAATTCCCCACCACTGCGAATGAAGGAAAAGGAGAGAATTTTCCGTTAATTCGTCTTTTATTCGAGAGTTCGTTCGTTCGTTCGTAGAAATTTACGTGGCTTCGTTCGAAGAAGAGAAAGAAGAAAGACAATAAAATTAAATATTTCATTCACCCCCATCGTCTTTGATACATTCGAAGTTCTTATAGGATCGAAAGTTCTCGTCGTACGTGAAATTTTGAAGGACGTTGTAAATAAGAGAAAAAAGAGCGAAGGGACGGCGAGGGGAGCCACGAGGGATCGTGGAAGGGAATGGAAAAATCCTGGAGATCGAAGGAGATCTTTTCGTTCCGCGAGGGGCTCGTAAAGTTTTAACACCCTTGAGCCATGCGAGTGCTCGAGTAAAATGATACGACGCTGCCTTCCTCAAAAGTGGCTTTACCGTCGCTCTCCATCGGTTGCCACAGAGAATTTGTCTGACTTTAACGAACGACTAAGAAGTTTCAATCGTAAAACTTATATTCTGAGATTCAGATGCCAGACCGGACAGGGCAGAAGGAGTGAGAAGGCTGAAAGAATCGTTCGACCGTCGCGATAACGCTGAGAGTCTCTCGATTCTGGCGGAACGGAGTACGTCGTACCCACGAAGAGAGTATCGTCGAACGATCAGACTTTTGCAAATGCGTTTGTTTTTTTTGTCTCTCTCTCTCTTTCTCTCTCTTTTTTGCAATTAGAATTTTAAAGAAGAAAAAAATTGAACGGAGCGAGTTGAGAACGAACCGTGTCAAGATGCGTGGGGGTGGTTTGAATAAAAAATCTCTTATTAATACGAGATGTGGTCTGCTCTAGAGTTCATTCACGCCTGATCGAAAAATCGAAAGAGTGAGAAAGAAAGCGAAGCATTCGTGCATAGGAGAAGTTTAACGGTATTCCATGTACTTCCATGGTACCTTGAAGCTATGTTTCTCATTGTTTTAGATTGCTATTATGCATTAATACGCTGTTTATGTTCTTATAATTAATTAATAATAATAAATGAATCGTGTAATCTCGTAACGGTGAGAAATATGCAAAGCGATGCGTATTTCTCATTATTTCAGGGTAGGTAGAAATTTATATATCGATTTTGTTAAAGTAATAAATTTTTATTATTAATATTATTATTAAGTGTAGAATATATTTATAAATAAGTTTCGCAACTACGTTAATTACGTGTAACTTTACGTTACACAACTGTATGACATATTATTTACAAAACTGTGATAAACAGATTTCTTCTTGTTTTAAAGTCTCTATGAATGTAGACGCTAATTATGTGGGTACATTGATTTACACAGAAGCGAACCGAGAGTTTTTTCGATATCGATCCACTCGCCGATATTCGATCATTTCATAATTAACAAATTGTGAAGTATTGACATTCCGATGCAGTCGAAAGCTTGGCACATCTGCGCTACGTAGCTCGGTTAAATTGTATTTTCGGGGTGAAAGTTGCACAAAACTTACGAAACACGGGCAATAAAACGAAGAGGTAAAATTTGATCGAGTCGAGTATTAAGAATTCGTTATCCTCCGGGCTACCTTAAAAGCAGTCGTGTATCAACTTTCTCGGTGTTGTTTACGTCCCATGATACATAAAAGCAGGGCGATGTTGGTGGCGACGAATGAAAATCAGATTTTGATTCAATTACTCCAAACGTATGTATCTCACCTTCCATGCTAACGTATCTTTCGATGTAATGTCCAGTAAAGAAAAGATAATACTTCGGCGCTCGACGACTCGCGATATTCGTCGAGCAGCTTCGCGATCGTGCGTGGAATTTCGTTACGTAAAAACAGCCCGGGGTTATCGTAGGAAAACGGAATGGAAACGCGATAGCGCAGTGGAGCCGAGCAAAGCAGTATTTCGTTCGTACGGCTATGGTTTAAAGTTTAAATCAACGTCGAGGAGAAGTCATCGTTTACGCATCAGACGTTTTTCTTCAAATTGTGCGTCATCAAATTTTTAAGTCTACGCCAAGACGTCCGACGAATTATTGGAAAGATATTTAAGAACCAATACTCGAAACGATAACGAAAATTGCAACTCCTTCATTCAGACACGTTCGCGAATAAAGTTAGATCCTCGTTACGACGCTATTATGAAAGATCTATCGCGCTGCAGAAGGTTTATCGTTCTTAGGTCTGCCGGAAGGTACTTTCGTTTTTTAATTAATGAAACTAATACGTTTTCGACAGATTAATTAATATTTATTGGACAACATAATTTTCATCGTTATCAACTACCGGATACATCAAGCACGTACGTTGAATCATGAGATGACGTTTTTTGGTGGAACTTTCCAATAGACCTGATATAAATAAATGTCGACTGCAACTTGCAACTAAACGTAACACTTTTGTGTGCAACGAAGTCCAAGATGATTTTAACACAGGAACGAGAGAAGAACGAAAACTCCGATGACGTGACGTGGTCCTACCAGACCAAAGATAGGAGAATAGAAGAAGAAGGGGCAAGCTGAACTTAATCCACGAAAACGAGCGCGTAACTTGCTTCTTCACGATCGAACAACAAGGAGACGACGGCGACGAGAAAATCTCGTTTTCGTGTCTCACATCGGTGGGTCGATCTCACGAGCGACCAATCGATGTTCGACACCAGCGCACCATGTCAACGGAGTTAATCGTGTTCCGGCTTGTAATCTCGCATAATAGGATTCACCGACGTTACTATTAAATTAATAAATGCCTCGTTAGAGTTGCACGTCGACGGCGTCGAGACGACCGATGAATTACAATCGTCTCCTCGATCGTCTTTCCCCATTGGGATAGTAGGTGAAAAAGAAAAGAGAACAAGTGACACGACGACTCCGGTGGCTTTTGATTTGACAATCGTGCAACTTGTTAGCGATTTAGCACTTCGAATTGGGCGTGGATTGGATTTTTCTCGAAAAATTACTATGACTCTTTGAAAGAGAGAGAGAGAGAGAGAGAGAGA
>JAITYT010000114.1:1274734-1286699 GCA_025433975.1 Liostenogaster flavolineata
TTCTTCGAAAATTCCAGTCTTAAAATTGACTCGGAATGATGACCAAAGCTTTGTGGAACGTTTCCAATGCAATTATCTACAGACATCATAAAATAAGCACCGTCAAAAAAGGAATCAATCGCTTTGGTAATAAGTACAAGCTAAAAATCGCAAACCAACTCGATCTGCTAGCATCGAACTTGCTAATGAAAGACAGCATAATCAAAAAGTTGGAAATATTCGAGCCAAAAGACTCGCGACATTGATTCACGGTACAAAAGTAAGAACAACATCTGCCAATTACTCGAACATCAATGAACTGGACCTGAATCTCATGGACTGTCATCAACTTGTCAACGTAAAGTTGTTGAATGTTATAACGAAAAAATGGTGCTCGTATCGCTTGAACGTATTTTTCTCTTCTTTTTCGTTACTATCGTTCTATATCGACGCTACCTTCGTCATCGACAATGAAGAAGTCGAGGAAACCACAATGGATCGTACTTAATATTCTTAAGTCATCGATGTAGACGCAATTGGACGACGAATTATCGCGTAACGCTTGCCAGCAGCATCCCAAGAGCTGTCTCGCAACTTTACGCTAAACCGTACGGTAATGCGGTTAAAAGCGAAGAAGAACAACTTCGTTGTTGCCTTGAAGTTTCACAGAGAAGTACGGTAGCAAGTTCGAAGGTATTTCATACCTTTTCGCCCGATTATATTCCCAGCGAAACTCTTTGGAAGGTTTCCGAGACAGATATAAACGGATGATTGAAAACTATAAAAGAGATATCATTGAATCCTTCTTAATGGCAGTGCAATGGGTTTACACAGTAGCAAATTACACAAATTTACAAATCAGTTCGACCAGTCCAAAACCTTTGAACCATGCCATACTTAAACACGATAAACAATAATTTTTGACATTAATAGAAACTAAGTCTAGAAACTTGAAGGAATCATTTCTAAGTCGCAGAATCAAAATCGGATACTTCCTTTAAAAGTTATTCAATCCAGAAGTTAGTAAAAGTTCTCTCCAGTTCCTTCGCGATGCATTTGGAACGAAGATCGATTTTAACGTTAAATAATTTCGAGGCTATTAAAGATATTCCTCTTTCCTTTGGCATTAAAAACCGCCAAACCTTTATTTATCGATCGACGTAGCCAAATTTCCGAACTCGAAATTTTATTTTTCGAGTTTCAGCTGTTTTTTTTCAACTGTACGGCGTTTTATTTCACGAGAGCGTCACGATGGACAGGCGACTCGTAACGAATAGGTTAAACGCGTGGCCTCTTACCGATTTATCAACTGCGGTAGTCTATGGTTGGTAGTAGTCCGACGGTTGGATCGGAGTTGCGCCGTAATTTCGCGGAAACGCGTCGTAACTCGTAGGATGAATTCGTAAAGACCATCGAAATTGCGTAACTCGGCACGAATTAACAATCCTAACGATGCTCGTACCGGTAATTTAAAAGCCGCAGCTACTTTCGCGTAACATTGAACGCGCGAATATCGCGTAGCACTTAGACAGCCTCAAAGGCCGAAAGCAGGACGCTTCTTCGCTCGGCATTTCCATTTGCGTGTAGAATTTAATTTCGTAACGTCCTCGCGTTGAAGCGGCTACGGGATTGCAAATACCACGAGGCCGCGTATTAACGCGCGAAAAGTCCTGGCCTTCTTCTCAAAAATGAGAAAAAAAAGGAACAAAAGAAGAAGCGAAATGAAAGAAGACAAATGAAAAGCGCGTTGCTGGGCGACGATAGAAACTGTCAAATGTTCGTCGATCGCGTCGAAATTTCCCATAGGACTCTGATCGAAAAGCTGGACTCGTTCGTTGATTTGGGAGACTCTTTGTTAGCCTTTAGGGTCATTCGTTTTCCTTAGGCATCCATTGATCCCAATTCAGGATCTCTTGCATGTTGAATAACGCCTTACTTGCTTATTCACTCGTTCTTCCATCCATTCATTATTAATTCATTCATCCATTCACTCATTCCCTCTTCATCTTCGCTAAAGCTTCGTTAACAGCTTCGGTGATGACTTAATTTTTCCCAAGTCCACGTTCGTAGAACGTTTAGGGCAGTGGTGCAAGGCCCGGAAGAAGTTCTCACATTCTTGCCAAAAGAAACGTAAAGCGAGTCGCGAGATTACAATCGCAACGACCCAACGTCCAATCAATCCAATTAGATCGAAATTTGCCGACGGTTTGATTTCGCCAAGCTCGAATTCGCAAGATCCGATCGATAATTAAGCGGCGCGGTCAAATCGTCGCGCAATGTCGTGCGAACGCTTGCTAAGGCGCGGTCGACTCCGTTTATCGATCTACGAGGCCGGTAATTAACGCGCGTCTCGTCCGAGAAAAATCGAATGCGATCAAGCCGCGCCGGCGGCGTTTCTAACTAATTACCTGCCGAGGATCGTGATTGCGCCGCTTTGTCAGCCTTGCTGAAGCGCGCGTGCTCGCGCGGCCTGCCGCCACCTGCTCGATTTGCATTGCGTTATTTGTTTCGAGAAAAGCCGGCTATCTTTAACTCGAGCTGCCGGACGAGAATCGCTCGATTTGTCGCGATATCTTAATCTCCAGCCGTTTCGAATTCGCAATTCGAACGAGAGCGTCACGCGCCATTGTGCCGAGCAACGATCGATTTTTCCTCGTCCGTCTTGTGCAAGCCCACCACCTCGTCCTCCTACACTCCAAGAAGACGCGGGATATTTTAATCTTCGGTAGTCGCGTCGTGGCTTTCTGAATTTTACAAATTTTTCGATAACGCGAGAACGATGAGAAGGAACCGACGAGAGAAATATTTAACGCGCTCTGTCGTTTCCGTTAGAATTGCCGCGCGAACTTCTTGTCATCGTGTATTTTGCAATCGTCGATGCGCGAATTCGAATGGAAGACGCAGACGGTGCTAGCTAATAATTCCAGTTTAATCATGCAGCTCGTTGGATCGATCGCTCGATTTAGATCGCAATGATTGAACCCCGAGCTTTCTCTATCGGTCTGACTTTTCTCTTTATTCTCGAATTACTCAAATTTTCGATCGGTCCCGCGTAACAAATAGAAACGAATTCCTTGTCGTCGTGTCGTATGTATTTCTTCTCGCTGTTTTTTCTCCACTAATCGTTAGGAGGATATCGCAATTGCATAAGATCTACAGAAAAGTTCCATCAAATTACGTCATCTCAAGTTTTAACATCGACCGTGTGGACCATTGCATTATGCAATATGCAATGCAATATTTGCATATGCAAAATGTATTAGTTTATTTTTAATAAAAAATGGAAAAGATTGTCCGGTAGACCTACTAAATAAATTTATTTAGAAATGCGAAATGTTACTTAAATCATTTCGCATCGTGCGTCGCATCTAAACAGCCCACATCGTACGCATGCAACGTATCGATCCACTAGATCGCCAGCAGCGCCTTTACGAATCAGTCCTTGAACTCGCACTGGAGAGCGGAGTAAAGCAATATTTTTAACTTATTTCGTTCCCTCGAATCGTTTCTCTAACGATTACGATTACGTTGCTAATTATAAAACGCACTTTATTTAACAAGTCGTTTTATTTCGTTCGCGGATCCGTGAGTACTCAAGTACTCATTAGCTTGCATAAATAAAGTCTAAATAAATTATTTTTAATACGTCATGATTTATTTTGTTTTCGTTAGCTCTTTTCTCGTGGAGACTTCTCGTGTATTCGTGCGAACGGTCGAATACGTGCGCCCCGAAATCATCGGGACATAATTGACGAACGAATGGAGATCCGGAGTCGCGCGATAAAACGATCATTAAAATCCGCGACACGATTTGAACGAGAGTAAGCAATAACGCAACAGTATCCATAAATAAATTGGTTTTAACAGTGTGATGCCAATATACGCGGTGGCATGAACGACGATCGATCCCGGCTTCGAAAAGCCCTCGTGATCTTCGATTTAACGTACGCTTCGCTTAATATCAGAAATCCTCTAGAATCGAGCGTTTCGTCTATCGAACGAGAGGCTGCAAAGCTCGAGAGATCGACTCGTTAAGATCATTTCGAATCCAGCGCGTGAAACGAAGTCAATTGGCTCCAATTGGTTCGAATTGGATCCGCGACAGATTGTAGCAGTCCAAAACGAAGTTGAAGAAAAGCTCTAGGAATTCGAGAAAAAAAAAAACGAGAATACATCTTTTAAGGTCGATACTTTAGTCGGAGACGGATTAACGACGAAAGTGGATAAGCCAGGATCTGGTCGGTGGTGCTGGTGGGAACGGCAGTGGGTTAGCAACCCCGGAAACTTGGACAGAAAACAGCCGAAGAGACGGTGAGAAAAAAAGAGATGGAAATAGAGCTAACATGTTGGAGGGGGAAGGGTGGAACGAGTTCGCGCTGCCAATAAAAGCTGGAGGAGAGGCGTTAGCACGGTATATCACATGGCTCAGGCCGCTCGTGTCCAACGATACAGTCCAATATATTACCGAGATAGCCATGCTAATTCAGCTCTAGTGGCGCCCTCTAGCTCGCAAACCCCTCGTGTGCGAGCTGCGTCGGAGTTCAGCTTTGCCGTGGCTTGCCGCGACGAGCTTCTCTCTCTCTCTCTCTCTCTCCCCATCCCCGTTTCCCTCTCACTCGCTCTATTTGGCTCCAGCCTCGCGAAGGTATTCGCACGTATTCACGCGAGAGATGGCCGATAGGCGGCGGATCCTCGTGGTCGTCGTGAATCCTGGCGGCAAGCCGTCGTCAGGCGGGATTTCGGTAGGCGCATTGCATTCTAGTTACGCGGTATTACGAGATTAAGGCAGCCAAGGAAGATAAGGACGGCCTAACCGAAACGGATCGACATTTCCGCTTCCGCTTTTTGCGCGCGTTCCAATGGAATCGCGATTTATCGATGCGATTTTCTGGCAACCTGTTGACGTACGATGACAAGGCTGGCGGTGATAGTGGCGGTGGTGGTTAAGCGAAGGTTACGGAATCTAGCTGAAAGCGTGGAACGAACGACGAATCGTAGAGTTTGAGAATCGAGACGGTCGAGGCGAGTTGGCAGCGTCTCCTTCAAACTTTCTTATATTCTTTAAGATTCTATGACGATAGGAAGTTAGCGCGCTCATAAAGTTATTACTCGAAGGTGGAGCAGCGGCTCGACCGCACTTCCAAACGCAAGCGCTCGAAAGCGACTTTTTCTCCAATTTATTTCATTTCGCCTCTCTCCGCCAATTTTACTAAATTCGTTCGTTAAATTTACGCAAGGAAGACTCGCTGGCGTTTGAAAATGTACTACGTCTCCTAACTTCGATGAATATAGCCCCGCACTGCGATCAATTTCGAATCGTTTCTTCGTGATCTTCTCTTTTTTTCGGTTATTTCCGACGTCTCGCTTCCTCTTTTACGATCAACGAAACATCCATTTACACCGTGTCGTCGAGTTGTTAATCGGTCTTTCTTAAAGCGCGTCGTCGCGCAGCCAGTCGCCAATTCACACGGCAATATCCGATCGACGATCGAGAATCGACTCACGTCGCGCTCGTGAAACGTCGAGCGTGACGAGGAACCGCGAACGAGGGAATAACGACCGTCTGCCATCGTGATATTCGTTCCGTCTTGGAGCCGGGCGCAAACTGCTTCCTAGATTTTATCGTAGAAAAAGAAAATTCACGTGGCAGCTGGAAATCCGTGTATCTGGTTACGTAATTTTGAAGGGAAACGTTGGTTTTCGCGAAAACATTGACGACGGTAGAAACCTGCTCGAAGCGTGCAACGTGGAGCGCGATTTTTGAGCGGAGGAACGACGTTCACGCTGATCTTATTTCTTCCTCTATCGAGCGAAAATCCATCGTCGTCGATCGGAATGTTTTTCTCTGTCTCTCGGCGACGGAGAGACCACGCAGGAGAGACGTGTTTATCGACACGTTTGCAAACGATTCGAATTTAGGTAGAGGATCGGTACCGATAGTCTGAATAAACTTAGTTTCAGAGAGTCTTTCGATACGTGTTAAATGTAGACACTGAATGCATAATGATATGCAAAAAAAACATAGTGAGTTAGCAGTGCTATCTCACAGTTTTTAATTTTAGCGTGAAATTTTCTGCGTGGTGATGTTCAATAATTCAACATTGCCGATATTAACAATGGAAAGGAAAGAAACCGGCTCCTTGTATGTATGAGAAACAAATGATGAACATACGAATATGTATGTATTAAATTAGACGGATAATTTTACTGCGAATTTTTTTCCATCGTGACGATTACGTAAATTAATGATAAATTGTGCACTACTTATACGGTGATGACACCACTAGAGTAAACCGAAAATACCACGGATGAATTAGCCGTTCGCGATCGCGTTAAAAATTGGGCTCCAAGTGATATCCACGTTTCGTTTCAAGCGAATATTTCGCGAGTGGATCTACGAAGAATCTAAAGAAACGTTTTAGATAAAGAAACGCGAAGATAAGGAAACGTTTCGCGTATACGCACGACTCTAGAGCCTTCAAGATCCTTCTAAAGATCCAAGATCTAAATTTAAACATCACCCTCAAACGATTCAAGGTTGATTTAATTCTCGAGCTATCACTCCACCTAAATGCGTGGATTAACGCCTTTAGATGCTTCAAACACGGCCGAAGAACGAAAAAACTGCAAATTCTTGGCGAATTAGCGACTCTCTATCTCTCTCTCTCTCTCTCTCTCTCTCTTCGTTTTATCAAACGGATTAATTAAACGGGTTACGATCGTAGCTCCGTTCGATGGTCGATCGAGGGGCGGAGAAGAGCGATCGAAGCACGTTCGTAACGGGATTTACCAGGAGGGCGACATTGGCGTAGGCAACGGGGGGCGCGCGCGAGCCTCCTCGTACCGGTCGCGATTATTTTCACGGAAAAGTTAAATCCCGGGCACTGTGTGCTCGAGAAGTACCTCGAGCGTACATTATTTCATTAACCGTGCTTTTCCTCGCTAACTTCCAGCCCGGCACCGCTCTGCGCTCTGCGCCGTCGTCGACGTCGCGGCGACCGCGCCGCCGTCGGTTTCAAGAGAGAGAGAAAGTAGAAGGCAGGGAAGCAGAAAGGGTAGGCGGGGCATCGAGCTGCCCCATTCTAACCGGCTTTCATATTAATTAATTTGCTCAAGAGTTTTAACGACTTATTGCACTTCAATTAACTCATATTAAATTGCATAATCTCGCCGAAGGCAAGCAGGAGAAGGGGAAGAAAGAGGAGGAAGAGAAGGAAGAGGTGAAGAACGCTGACGCCGCCGACGTCGTCGTCGTCGTCGTCGTTACGCAAATCGGTTAGGTTTTGCACGTCTGCACGCACGCGTGCTAGTGGTGCAACCCCAAAAGCCATCCCTCAAAACTCGTCGTTAGTGGCACAGCACGCGACAACCGACGTACGTAGCTGTCGTTTAGATCGTCGAGACGATTGCGTCGATCGATAGGTCGATAGAGCTTTTAGAGTTCCCAACGAGAATTTTCGGTAACGTGTGTCGTACATTTATCGATAGGATTCTTCTTAACCCTTTCGCTACGTGTACGTACGAAACAACTGTAATCGCCCGTCGTACGCTCGATACCGCGGTATTTTACGCAGAGCGAGTGTAGTCACTGGTAGAAAGGAAATGGAAAAGGAAAAAATTATCGCATAATGCAATTAGAAAATATAATTTAATAATGTAGTTTCGTATGGAAAGTTTGAAAGCGTCAGGCGTTGGGTAACTTAAGTCACCGTTCGTACGTGGCGAGCGGCAAGTGTTGAGAACCATCGTAGAACGAAGAACCGTAAATGAACTCATTGTTTTAAATGAATAATTATGAAATCGATAATAAATGAATATCAATATCGAATATCGATTCGTTCGAATAAGGTATACTTTTGCAGAGGAATGTTCGAATTTTGGAACAACGAAGAGAAAAGATAACAAAGGGAAAGTAAAGGCGAGAGTAGTAATCGGTATGTTTGGTCGGATCAGAGGAAAGTCTAGAAGGGATCGACGCATGTCGAAGATTTCAAGAGATCGCGCGCGAATCTCAGATCGAAAGGTGAACAGGCAAAAAGTTCGGATTTGCAGTAGCTCGAAGGAAAACGCGACGGTTGGTAATGACTGGTGGGTGCCGTATAAGCGAGCGCCCGGATTTACGAAGAAGTTATGAAAGTTAAGAACGTACGATACGATCGAAACGTCTTGCGGTGGGTACGATAAACCCTACGGAGGAAGCCGCGGGGAATCATGACGAAAATTCGCAATTCATGAGGAGTTCGGTGGGAGGGACGCATTTGTTACTTTTATGGGGCGACCGTGGACCCCCTTACGACAACGGTGCATTCGGTTTCGCCTGTTTAATTCAAAGTGCCGCTGGAAAGATATAAAAGCGGTTGAATTAATCGCGATACAACCTCGACGATCGCCTTGGCTTTCGACATCGAAAATGTAGCCGTCACGAACGAAGTCCCATGGAAGGAGAAGTCCTTATCCTCCGACTCCGGGAAATATTTTGGTCGAAGCCGTTAAAACAATGTATAAAGTACGATGTGACAAGGTACGAGCTTCGTCCAACCAAGGAAGACCATTGGGATCCGACTGATAAGATAAGCACTGATCAACGCATCGATTTCCGCGTTGAACACTTTTAACATATTCTCCTTTATCATTGTTAGCGCTCGAAGGCCGAAAAGAAGTCGATCGACGGACGAATACCAAATCCACGCCCGAAATAACGGAGAAAATATTAATCAACGACGATGAACAAAATCAGACGACTAATGACACATTGCCAATTCGTTGGGTTTTTGGAGCAGAGTAAAGTACACCACTGTAATGATAAAGTGAAAGTTTAATTTAAAATAATGTAACTTCGTGCTTATTGCAAGGTGCTCAAACGAAGACTGCTCTTACAAAAAGAAAACGCTAAGATAGGCTAAACATATCAAAACGAACTAGACCCTACCCTTATGCGATCTCGTAGACGTCGAGCCGTGCTCGTGAACGGACCGTATACTCGACTGATGACGTCACTCACAACACAATTAACTATAAATATAGTTGAAACGGTCAATCGGATTGTTGAACGTTGCGCGTTGAAAGGACGATGCTCACGAGAACGTAAAAACGCGAGCGCGAAGTCTGGCTCGTCCTACGAGATCCTGGACGAGTAGGCGAGGGGTGGATCGACGGGTTTCCGTGAAAAAGGAGTCTCCGGTGGTCGCAACGTCGCCGAGCTGGAGGCGATCGCGGTCCGCGGGAAAGGAACGCGACACGAAGTTTCCGGATGTTCACCTCGGATCGCCTGGAACTCGTTCGTAACCGGAGTCCGATCCCTGGCTGTAATTACAATTCGAACAAAGTTATGCCAGGGCCGGCAGCGCCGGGGATGTGTCAAGTATTTAATCAGTGCCGGGTCGAGTCTACGTGAGACAATGGACGACGGCGGACTCACCCTTCCCTTTCGGGCAACGTCCTCTCCCTCTTCGAAAGCCACGGCGCCCCCCAGACCCTCCCACCCACCCCCAGCCAGGCTTTCCACCAACTATGACTAGGGGTGCAATTATGTCGACCTCATTTCAGGACAGCTTTACTCCTCTTCTCGCATTGTACTTCTCCCTTTCCCCTCCTGACCGCTTCTTCCTACTCACCTCGGCCGAATATCCTCTTTCTCTCTCTCTCTCTCTCTCTCTCTCTCTCTCTCTCTCTCTCTCTCTTTATCTTTCTCTATGTGTTCGTTTAGCTCGTTCGACCTCTTTCCTCTCGATCCGCGACTATCTGGCTCGGTCTAACTCTCTTGGCAACGTCCCTTTAACCACTAATTCGGCACATTCTGCCACCTCTTCCATCTCCACCGTCGACTTTCGTCCCTTTCCTTCTGACCCTCCGTCCTGTCATCGTTTCTCCGTTTCCACTCGATATCTTCTCGTCTTTTTTCCTCCGCCTTATCCCAGCACTACCATTACGTCCGCATTACTTCAGAAAACAATTAGCCAAGCGGTACTCGCCTCATTTTTGGCCCCGTGCCTTCGGTGTCCCTTCGCCCATTCCGAGCGTCTCGAACTCAACTCGAGCGAAGTCATTCCTTCTTCGAGTTCGCCTTGATCCTTTAAATATCTACCTTCGCCGCGTTGCAAGTCCTGCATTCGTCGTGGCCTGCCAGGATCCGGTGTTAACCATTGCGAGGATATTTCTATCTGGTCGTTTGTATCAGTGTCGAGAGCTCGCGTGTCCAGCTCGCTTTTAGAAATTACGAAAAGAAACGTCGTCGTGAAGGGAATGAAGTCACGTTACTGATGAGCGTGCCAGTACAAGAGGCTTGGTGCAAACGACGCAGCGTGCACACCCAAATAGTGTCTGTGTGCCCGTATGAATCGTAACGATGCTGTAACGAGGGCTCGTAATCGCGAGAGAAGGGCTGACCAATATGGAGGCGTCATCGAACGCCTCGACTTCGACAATAAAATACTATCTTTTCTATTTCGTCTTGGTCTTTTAGATTTCGACCCTTAAGCGTTGCACATTCTCTATTCAAGCTTAAATTATCGAGATCTGGTGTTAATCATTGCGAGAATATTTCTATCTGGTCGTTTGTATCAGTTTCGAGAGCTCGCGTGTCCAGCTCAATTTCTGGAACCGCCTAAAGAAACGTCGTTGAGAATGCCAGTAAAAAAGCCTTGGTGCAAACGAGACGGTATGTACACCCAAATGGTGTCCGTGTGCTTGTATGAATCGTAACGATGCTATTACAAGGGCTTTTAAGTGCGAAAGAAGCGGTAGAGAACACGAAGATGATGTTGAAAAGTGACAGTCGAACCGCAATCGATTCGTAGCTAATTTTATTTGTCTAATAAATTATGGTCGTTCTTTGAGCGTAAATTTCACGATATTATTGTTGTTTCTGTTGTTATAATTATTAAATGTAATTAGAGTTAATGACTATGATAATGAATGCGTCGAACGTCGTTATTTGGTCGATCATCACTTGACAAAATGGAATTTCGTTCCATTGATAATAGCACGTTAACCTACGTTAAGCACTGAAATTCTAATCGCGTGAGGAAGGTATCTTTAAATTTTGCAGCTATGAAAGATTTGCGAATACCTTTCTATTAACATTTGTCAAACTAATCTTGCCAATTTAAGCCTCTATCCAATTTTTCCATATCATTCATTCCCAGAACATGCAGCAATAAACGATCAATCTCGGAATACTTTCAGTATTTTCGATCTTAATCCACGCTATACAACAGTCACTATAAAACTCGAAGAATTTCGGTCCAACCTCTAACCAATTTTTCACTATCATTTAATCATAGAAGACGCTGTAGCAGACGTCAAAAATAGTTCATGAAATAGTCGCTATAAACTCGACGAATTTTGGTGCAGCCTCTAACTGATTTTTCTCTATTATTTAACCGTAGAACACGTTGCAGCAGGCGATCGACCTCAGTATTTTCGATCTCGATACGCGAGTACCACGTCGGAGTTCCACGAATCACACGTGATACGTACAAATTGTCGGGACGCACGCGAGCAGCTCGCCTGACTTGCCGAGTTTGTCAAGAGCGGCGGAAGGCAGCGGCGGAGGCCGAAGGCAGTGGAAGGAGTCGAAGGAAAGAGAAGCACGAGCTTTTCTCCTCCTCCACCTTCGCTCCTTTGGCTCTCAGTGACAGACGCCAGCAAACCGCACGTTCCCCGACTCGGTTTACACAAGAATTTCAACGACGACGTCCGAGTATCACGCGATCACCGTCTTCGCATTACCGACATTAGCTGGACATTAAATGCTTTGGCATGACCGCCATGTTATGACCGCTGGCTGCTTCTTCGCCGTACCAAGCGCACGAACTACGCACTATCGAACAACATTTTGACAGTCGTAAATACAGAGTGACCAATGGGAATGTGTTGAAAGTTACGCCGTACAACCTTAAAACATCGCAGAGCCGACAAATAGTATTAAAAAATGCAGTCGCAGCATTCCTACATCTATGTTAGACAATGTATTTCAAAGTTTTTG
>JAITYT010000114.1:1290358-1301768 GCA_025433975.1 Liostenogaster flavolineata
TCAATTTTCACGAACAAACACCTACGAATTCGAACGAAATTTTTAATAATGGAGATAGTCAAAAATGATTTTACCCAAATCGCATACAATAGCAAATATACTTCTTCCTCTAGGTAAAATTCTTTGTTTTCTCGACGACCGATGCATTACGAAAAAATTAAAGAAGAAATTTAAGAACGATTTTATCCACATCGCGTCCAAGAGCAATTATATTTCTTTTTGTAGATCAAATTCCCCGTTTTCTCGATAACCGATTCATTATAAAATGAAGGAAGAAATTCGATCATCATCGATCGGAGTATCAAACTCGACGCGATATTCACTTTATTGTTTATTCGCCGATGACTCAAGATCATCCGAACGATAATTTTTTCATTCGTTTAAATACGTCTTTCATTGTCCAAATTTAAAACATGATTTCAAATAAACTCGAGATTGTATTATAAAACAGCCAGAAAAATTAAATGTACAAAACATTCCAATTCCTCTCTAATCTATTCTTCCTGTTTTCCAGATTCATTCTTCAAATTTTTAGCGCGATCTGGAGCTGAATCTACCAAATAACTTTAAAATTGGTCGACTTTAAAAAAACTAATCGAAGCGAAAGAGAGTTTCCATTATTTTCGAGCCTTGATTCGTACCGGTCAGTACCTCGTGTGGTACCGTACGGTCTTAAGGATCGTCCGATAACCGACGGATGCGCGAAATTCTTCTCGAAAGGAAAATCGTCGAATATCTCTAAGATCTGGCACTTTACTTTTGTCGAGACTGGAGCCTCGAATTCTGCACTTTGAATTTCTCACATTCTGAATTTTCGCGCGCTATCTCTCGAGGAAAAAGACTGTCTCCGTTTCCCGAGGACCACCTACGACTAACCCTTCCATTTGACTTAACGTCATAAGGAATCCTTATCCTCGCTTTATCCCTCCTTTGCTCTTTCCTTCTTCCACTGTTCTTTTTCTTTTTTTCCCTCTATATTCTTCCTCTCTCTTCCTCCCTCTTTCTTCGTCTTCTACAGTTTCTTCGTCCTTGTCTGTTTCCGGTGCGTTCTTCTTAGTCGAATCTTCGCGCGCGTTTCATGCAAACGAAAACGTTGGTCCTCCCTTCAACAAACGCGTGACTCGCGCCTGCTTACATTCGTTTTCTTTCACATTTTTCATGTGAAGCAACGACAGAGCGCGAATACAAGATCGAGACTCTACGATTTTAATATCGAGTCGTCGCCATAAAAATACATAAATAGTCGCGTTTTATTCAATCGTACGAACTAAAAATCGGAAGAGTAAAGAATATAAAATGCCTGCATCGACTTGCTACAAAAACAGGTAAAATATTTACATCGTTCTTCTTATTTTTTATTGCAAATTCTAAAGAGTGCAATATTATAAAAAATAATGATGAAAACCGCATTATCGATACTTTTTGGGCTTTTCCGCTCGTCTTCCTATTCGAGTCGTCAAGATTATTCCTTTTACGCGATCGTGAATTTTCCAGAAGAACGTCCAACCTCTTGATACAATAAACTAATTTCCTCTCTCTCCTAGGCGCTCTCATGACACGGTAGAACATCCACTCGCTCTAATCCGTGGATTAGCGGTAGTTTCTCTCGCGTTGGCTTGTAATTATGATACATTAATCATGCATTAATTTTAAAGTAGCTTAGGTGCGAATCGTTGCATTACACTTCTCATTGCGCTTCATTTCACTCCACGCTATTATCCCGGGAGAGCGTAGATTATTTATACGTCTACCTGTTCGTCTACCCGACCGTTACGCGTCTATCTATTTATCCTACTCGTCGTCTACGCTAATGCGATCTAGTCTCGTTCGATCTCAACGCGACTGTCGCGCACATCCTGATTGGGATAAGAGATAAAGCCGCCAGTTAACTAAAAATCGTGTTAGAATACTTTGAGATCTTCTAACAGTACGAGAACAGACTCATATTTTCGAACGAAGAACGAGTGAAGGACAATGGTTATTTTAATCGTCGTGCCAGCTCTTGCCTTCCAATTAATACTTTTCGTTAAAAACGACTGATCCACTGATAAGAATAAATTGCAATTATCCTGATACTATCACTACCAGTAATTTGTAGTCGAGTGATAGCGGAAGAAAAAGATAAGAACTACGAAGAAATGCGATTGGCAAGACACGGATAATTAGCGACGTTCGTAAGGACTCGAAAATTGGTCGATTTGTAGAGATTATACGGGAAGACACGTGGGATGAAAAAATCGATCGATCAAGGACTCACCAGTCAGACACGATAGTTGGAGCAGATTCACCAACACTTTCCACCCTTTCTTCTGGCCTAGATCTTCCTCTTCCTCTTCCTCTTCTTCTTCTCTCACTCTACGCCGATGAACCGATCATCCACGCGTAGACCAAGGACCTACGCTCCCTCCGCGAGTCCTTCGTCACAGATCGCACCCCACACGTCACAGAGCTGCCTAGCACCGCGTGGCCGCGACACAGAGCTCAGATTCTCCCGAGAGCTCTCGATCAGCTCCTCGAACCAGCTACTTTCTAGCTACAATCCTTCTATCGATGTCACCCCTACGTCAAGTTCGATAGTTACCCGAGTTCAGACGAGTCCACGCGACCAGGCGAGAGCTACGTCACTACGATGACACCTCGAGAAGTCCACGCGAGCTCGTGGTTACCACGTCAACCACTCGCAGTCGCGACTCCGTTGGGTGACGAGCGGCCACGTGGTCGCGGCACGGGGACTTCCCTTGTCCCTCGATCGATCCGACCTTGACTGGGTCTCGTGTTCGAGGCTCTCGTTGGCTCGAAGACGACAAAATCAAGGACAAAATCGACGTGAGAATCGGCAAGGAAGACAGGGTCGAGCTAGACGACGAGAGTAACGAAAAGGAGGATGACGACGACTTGGATTCGATCGACGATGACGAATTACAGGGCGAAACGAAGTTTCGATCGCGTGTCGATATCGAGAAAAGGTCGTCGTCGCGACGCAGCGCACGCCGTCGCGACGGCCACTTGGTCGTTGACGCGATCGTAGGAGACGATCCGTTCTCCAGAGTTTCGAAAAGAGACACGTCCGTACGCGAACTGTTCGCCAAACGCACTGAGGAACCCGGCGGCGGGTTCGCCGGTGACGTTGGACGCCTCCGTGGGTTCCGTTCCTCGGATGAGCATGCGCCACGTCGAGCGCTTCGAGGGGGAAGTTCGGTGGTGGTTCTCTTTGCCGGTTGTGTCGCTACCGCTGGCAGAGGTGCATACCCGTCGTCTGGGTATGGGGCTGTTTGCCGCCGCTCTCGTTGTCCTCCTCCATTCTAACGACCAGAACGACAATCCTGACGCGTTCTTGCGCCTTCGTCTTGGCGAGACTGCAGCTATGGCGTTTCATCCTTTTCAGCGTGGTGGTACTCCTCGTTTATTTTCAGATCTAGAGATCAAGCAGTTCCTAGATTATTCGTGCACCAATAGTAACCGATAGTTCCGATAGTTTGCTCCTTTGTTGGTTACCTTTGTTAGTGTGCCGTGATCTTTTTTTTTTGCTGATGCTTCAACACTAATCCTTGATCGAACTCATCCATGCCTTACTCCTTTTCTGCTTTTCTGTTTTCTCGTGATAAACTCGAGCGAATCCTATTAACTTCATAATTTCGAGCGCGGTGCCAGTCTCCACAGTTCCAGACGCTTGGAGTGTCGCATTGTCCCAATCGCCGATTTTCTTCGTTTACTTTCTCATATTCTCCTTCCGATCGATTTTTGGAGTTTATTCCTCGTTGCAATTATCTTATCTCTTGCCCATCGACCTGGAAAAGTAAACGGTGGAAGAGAGAAAACGATTTTGGACTATCCTTGGTACTCGTCTACGTCATAATACGCGTTTGATCCTTTCTACTTTTCTTCCTCCTCGATTTTCTTATTTCCATCGTCCTTCGCGTTTCCTCGCCCGCATTTTCTTCTCTCGTTTGCCTGGTCTCGAACGAAACTTTCCTACGAGAATGTCTCCGATTTCGACGGTAAATCGCATCGTTTGGGCGCGCGTGTTTAGCACCGGTCGGTTTGTTATGCCGTAACGTTCTCCGAAGCGCAGTCGAGAGTAATTACATCTCCGAAGCACTTGTTGCTCTCGTTGTTGATACGTCGCGGCTGGTATTCCTGGTGGTATGAATCGCGCATCTTTCGACCGCGCGAGAACGTTCTGGCCTGTCGTCTCCATCGTCCAGACACCCTCCATTTTTCCAGCTCGTGGCCTCCTCGACATTCTCGTATCACTTCTGTTCCTCTCGATACCGAAACGTGTCGGAATTCGACCATCTTTGGGTGAAATATTCGACCGAGTTTCGAAGCAGACGTTTTCATCTAATTTCCGTGGGTGTCTCGAATTTTCCTCATTGAGACGAGTTGAGTTCGAGGAAGCTTCGTCAAGATGGCGTCTGATAGCCGTCGTTCGTTTCGCCGCCTGATCAGAATCGATCTAGACAAAGTTGGAATAAGTCGAAACATAGTTCGTGTCCCAATTGAACATCGTATCACGGAAACTCGCCGTGTTGCAATTTACGAAAGATTTACACTGGACTGAATGAAGTCGATTTCGTCGATTAGCAAACTGAATTCGCGTTAATGCGAGCTTGAAATTCGGCTAACTGTATCAAGGAACGAATACACGATAGACATCGACCGATTCCAAGCCTGAAGAAACTTGTTGAATCCGAAAAGAAAACGAGTCACTTACCAAAGTCACGTTATCAATTTTTTTCGGAAAATATCTGATGTAACGCAATACGGATTCTAAGAAGACGAATTTCGACCACGAAGGGTTTCACGATATTACCAAAAATGGATTCAAACTTCGATCTAAAAATAACTAGACCAGTCGTTTAGCATACCTATCGGGATTACGTGAAGGAACAATATAAATTGTGCACGAGGCACTTCTCTAAACACTGAAAGATACACCTATACAAACGAATAACCATTAGGACGTAACGTATGAAATGTACGATTTTTATACGGAAAGGAATGGAAAAATTGGACATTGCATACGTTACGACCTAATATTGGACAGTTCGGAAAGTTCGTGCCGATTTTGAAGAAAATGTTTTTCTTTTTTTTTAAGAAAAAATATTAATTATATAATATATATAATTATTTATTTTATATATATAATAAAAACTATAATATAAATAATAAAATAATAAATAAATTAAAAAAAAAACAAAATCGGCGCGAACTTTCCGGACAACCCAATATTAAGTCGTGTGATATGAAATATCGAATTTCTCACAATTTTCGAATCGATTCCTGAACAGGTCAGATGTACGTTCAAAGGCGAATAAACTTAAAAACGAATTGTTTTCTGACTACGAGTCATTAGACATTGCACGACTTAGAACCCACGATGGTCGCAGTGGCTATTGGCTGGTCGAACAGAAACCCAGCGAGCATAAAGGCAGGATCGAGAGGATAGGTGTCGGCCAGTGCCGTTAGGGGCAAACGCAGAGATGGCTTTAGCCGCTAAGGCTATCAGGGATACGCGTAAGCAGAAGGTGCCACGCGTCCATTGGCCGGCATCGACCGAGAGAACGAGAAACCCAGTTAACACGGCAGGTTGATTACGCGTGGCAGGTGTCACGCCGGTCGAAGTTAGCCAAGTTTCGCTCGACCACACGAAATACCTTACGAATTACGAGGGGCAACCGTTTCCGCCTCGCGTAGAAGCAAGGGAGTCGAACCGGCGCCCGCGGTTAATTGCGATCACCTCCGCGCTTTGCAACGTGTCGAGAGATCGCGGTTGCGATCGTGATTTCGTTGCTGGAGTTGTTAAAGGACAAGCTCTACCTCGTGTCGGTTTGCCAGCTCCGTCGACGCGGAAAGGACATTTTCTTCGAACCGAAAGATATTAACGGGACGAACTGTGAAGAACTCGAACGTGAACGAACGAACGAATTCATCCGTGTTGATCTAAGGATAAGAGACCAGAACCTTGGAAAACGCCGAAATGGAATATCGTTGAATTGGCGAAAGATCGTTCGATGAAGTACAGAGAACTTGATGCTCATCCCCATCCTAACTCAAAGACGAACTTTGATCTAGTGCTACCAATTATCGAGAACTGACAACAATATTGTAAGACTAGATAATATTAGGCATGACGATGTAAATTGTCTTGTATTTAATAAGCAATGTGATATAAGAGACAAGAAGTGGCACACGGTAACGAAGGCTACCTCTAAACAAACCTCGCTTCTTGTTTCTTTTTTATAGCTCCGATCATTCAACTTTGCCTATTCCCAGTTTTCTTTCGTCCCTTCTATACCTTAGGTAGTTCCTTGTCTCATGATCCATGAGATCGACGCCGTGATTGCAATAAATTTAATTTTGTCCCTTGACTCCACCTCAGCTAAAAAGCCGACACCTACGGTACCCAGATCAAATGGCACAATTTTGACACCAGGAATGGTAGGAGCACCGGAACGAATCATGAAAAAGCGTATCAGAGTCCATTTCTATCGTATCGCAGAATTTTTCGTTATACGTCTGGTGGATCTCGAGCGGCAAAGGATCTTTCGGACAAAAGGAATTAATCCATTTCGCGTCGGTTCAATCTCGTCGAGTTGCGCTTCCTCCTCGCGACATCTTCGTCTCGCTCTGGCCCATTGGTCGCTGGGATCGAGAAGAACCCGACAGAATTGGACGTTTTGATTCTATGGATGGTCATCCACCGATCGTTCGTTCGAATCGTTCCCTCGTGCAGTTGCGCTTTCACGAAAATGGAAACATTCCCAGAATGCCTGCTGTTGGGGGTAGAAGAAGAACGAAAAGAAGATGAAGAAGGAGCTGACGGTGGAGGAGGAAGGAAGAGGGACAGAGGAGAAAGGGAATCGATACGGAAAGTGATATAAGCAGGTCGTACGTCGCGGCTTTCCGATCGAGGTCGCAACGATTACTATGAATCCATCGTATCCTACCCAAACAATGGGAACCAAGCCAAATTCAGCCGGCTGGCAGACGTCCTCCATAGGCGCTAACTTTAACCTTTCAGCTCGAGAGGAAAATTACGCGAAGATTTAGGAAAATCGGTTCTCGAAGCGTCGATCCTTTCCTCCTGGCTCCTAAAAACCATCGGTTTGCTAGCTCCTAACATAAATCGACGGAAGCACTGCCGTTGCCATTCGGTGGGAAAATTTGAAGCAACTTCTCGACTTTCGTCCAGTTCCTTTCTAACCTACAGAAATGATCTCCAATCTTCTATCCTCCTATTGAAAGGAAGTTTCCGTAAAATTTAGTCGTCGCTCCGAATTCTAAGCGTTATCCAGGCGCATCCAAGCGCAGTTAAACTACATTTTTTCCTCGATCAAGAAATCGATCGAGTGGACTCGGAGAGGAGGACATCGCTCACCGTTTCTCGTCGTGGACGCGATTGGACGGACCAGAGTGACTTAAGGCACGAGCGATGCCCCGCGCGTAAACGAAATTAAAGGCAGTCTGGCGTGAGCGCGGATCGCGAAGGCTCCCAGTAATGAGATTTAAAAGGAGCGAGAACGTGCGTGAGTTGGCGAAAATCTGGTTGAGTCGCGGCGGGCACGAATCAAAGGGCTTCCGCAGGAAGATACGGGCTCCGAGGGTGCCGCGAATGCCCCGTGGTGAGAGAATAGACGATCTCGCTCTCGTAAACGAACGACGAGGTGGTGAAGGGCCGGGGGAAGGTACGACGAGCGGTTGGCCAGACGAGCAGACAGACGGACGGACGGATGGAATTGCGCGAGGAAGACGCCAAGAATCCGTAGAACGAAAAGCCCAGTAAGAGAGGACCGTGAGGAAGCTGAGATAGGGAACGAAGTAGTTGAGGGAGTAAGAGAAACACGGGGTGAAAGAGGAGGAGAGGAGGAGAGAGGACATTCAAAGGCGAAGCTGGCTCTCGCGATCCAGGGGTGGGGAGAAAGTCGGCATCCGGACGAATCGAGCGCGGAGGGTGTATCGTTGTTCCACCTTACTCCGGTATTAACTCCACCATTATTAATCCCGAAGACATTATTAACCTTGGCTCGACGTAGTCGAGGACGAAGGAAGGGCCTTAAAACGCGATTGGAATGCGTTTTTCCGCTCTTGGGGGAGCGAAAGAGTGGGAGTTGGGTGGGATCGCGATAATGAAGGAACGTTAATCACTCCAGCAAGCGGATGGTAACTGTCAGCGCGAAGGAACAGCAAGAAGTACACGCGACTAAGCCACGTGTCATTGGCGTTTCCGTGGTGATCTGACTTCGTAGCTGGGCCCGATGTTGAAGAGTCCAGCGTAGGTGTCTTGAGGACTTCTCTAGTCGTCGGTAGAAACGACTAGGTTTTCAATTCAACGTAGATCGTAGTTCCGTACGTAAGAATAGCTGCTCTCGGTATTGGTTCATACCTGAGGTTTAAAAAGTGCGGATGAAAATGTTTTTCGGAAAATTGGTAAAACACGGAGGGAATTGCCACGGTTCGGTAATTAGAAAATATTTCAGTTCGGTCGAGAAAGTGATTTATGATCCTCGTATTATCATAAACGCCTGTCTGACGTGTAATCCCTGGTATCAACTTTGTCTTGGTACCGACAATGGCGCAAAGCCGAAGCTGATGGATCGTTTGATATTTTCCATGATAAAGCGCTCCGACGATGTGTTAGAATTCGCGCGGCCTTTTCACCAAGATTGTAACATCCAACGAGTTATTGGAAAGATATTTGAAAATCGATACTCGGAAAAGTAATAAAAATTAAAGTTCGCTTATTCGGATACGTTCAACCGAGCGATCTGATCTCTGATCCAATCGAATAAGGTTAGGTCCTCGATCAAAAAATTCGAGTCCTTCGTCACGATGACATTTTCGTGAATCTACCGTGGCTGTAATAAGTTTAAAACCTGTACTACCGAGGTAGTCCTCGCGTAAAAAGTTGCTTTCTTAAATCGTTAATTCGCATCGATGCAAATGCAGTCTCCTTTCAACGTTCTCTCAACGCATTCTTAAACCCAGCAGCCTAACGAACGATTTTTCCTCAATAAATATCGTCGAGATCGAAAATGGAAATGAACCGGGAAAGGGGAAGAAGCTATCGCGACAGTCGTTGCCCTTCCACGATTTTCGTAACGCTCGACCAAAGGAACCGTGAAGCGGCTCCCATAGTCCTCGCGATGTTGCCTCTCCTCTCTCATTCCTCGACGTTGAGTTATCGGGACAGAAAAATGCTCGGAGGGGTCGCGAAACCAATGACGGAAGTAGGATTTTCGGAACGGCGACGCGTAACCCTTAAATCACGCGTTTAATGACAAATTGAACGGATACGCCTGCCTGCCTGGCTCTCTCCCGGATCGCGGCGTCCATCGTGCTGCCTGCCCTTTCGCGTTGTTCACGCATCGATACCTTCTAAATTATTCCTGTCGTTCTACGCGCGATTCAACGTCTATTTTTTCGCCATTTCCCGCCGTTGCGTAGTCGCTCGACTGTGCTAAACGCGCTTTCAAATCGTTTCAGCGCGAACTATGACGTATCCATTTCAATGGATCGTAGTTGGAACGCGTTAGAACAGAACGAGTTACTTTACGTTTGTTTATTTTTATCGTACGTGTCGCTTTAAAAATATTCATCTCTTCATATAACATTTATGTTTCACAGTAATAAATACTTTATACGATTAACTGTGAAATATTCGATAAGTAACACCGTCGTATTCTTTACATTTTTCTGCCATTTTTAAAGAACGCGAGAAGAGCCTGATAAATTCAACAAATGCAAGCTCGTGAAACTCGTTGCTCCTTTAATATCGTATATCGTAATTAATGACAATGTTATTAAAAAATTATTAATATATAACATTAAAAAAAGATTCCACGCGTGTGTATCTGTAAGAAAAAAGTTCGATTCGTTATCGTTTCTTGTCCAATATCGTGTCTTGATCCTTCGCTAAGGTAAAAAAGACACAATCTTTACGAGACGATCGTGCATGTATACGCTCTCTTATACTCGCGTTCATTCGTACCTTCGAACGTGGAAGAATAAGGGAACTCGATCGACTCTACCCGCAGCCGATTATCGTTTAGGATAAGCGGAGGATAAAGTTAAGTTTAAAATATCACTTGTGCGTTCGGCCGAGAAACAAGGAAGGGACGCGTATCATACCTTCCCTTATCCAAGGGATTCCGTTCTTATCGCGATCGACGTTTCGCAATGCCGATCGATGGACCGGTCTGCGGAGACCTTATCGACGCTGGGCACAATTCTGATCCTTATAAGGACGACGATCGCTCGTTGATCTTAATCGAATCTACGAAATGCATTCCTCCCCGTTCTTAGCACGCTTAGACTTTCTCCCCTCCGTTTCGAGCGAATTCCTCCAGAAAAATGCTGAATCGACTATCGGAGTCCATCGGACTCCATTTTACTTTTATTTCATTATCTCGTGCTCTACTTCGGACCACGGAAGTGTCCTGAACAAGTCCTGGCCTTTTCCGATCGTGAGACTAACGCTACCAGTTTTTCTCGACCAGGACTGGAGTCGAACGTAGAAGTAAATCTTGACGGTCGTCAGTTGGGACGTGAGACGCGATGCGATCGGAGCCGAAAGAAAGACGCGAGGTCGAGCGAAAGCGCAGCGACGTCGTTGAGCTCGCAGCGGCGGTAAGATCAACGATGGCGCTCCGAAGGGTCGTCGCATAAATTTCGAAACGCTCACGGAGGCCGAAACTTTACGCCGCTTTTCCATTCCGGCGATTCTTCGAAATACGTGTCGCGGGGAAGACAAACACGCGAATGTCTGGCCCGCGCCACGGAGGAGTAGTCGACTGGAAATATTCGAGCTGGGAGACCGAGGAGTTCCCGTAGCTCGGAGGAAGAGGTTAGGACGAGAAAGAGGAGGAGGAGGATAAGAGGGGCTCGAACGCGAGACGTTTCGAGCTAGCACGCGATACGAGGACGAAGAAGCTGCTAGAGGAAGCGAGCAGGAGGATGAGAGGAGAAGGCAAAAGGCAAAGAAAGAAGAAAATCGAAGGGGAAGCGTGGAGGACGAAAGGTTCCTCGTCAGTTTGATAAAATAATCCGGTATAAGTTCGCGTGCTTTGGATTCTTCGAGGCGACGACTATCGCGCCTCGAGAAAGCCGCGATACTCACTCGCGCATTTTCCTACCTTTTTCAAGGGAGACGAGCCCTTTTCTTTTCCTCCTTTTCTTCGACTCGTATTCCTCCCTTTCATCCGCGCCTTTCGACGGCTCTCAATCGCGCAAGGTCACGTGGCTAGGAGAGTCGAAAATTCGAGAAACTATGAGTTCGTATGGCGCGTAATTGGTATCGCGTTGGATCGTTAGTATCGTCGTTTAGGCGATAAAAACAGCAGGTTGCTTTTAGAGTCGCTCGAATCAACAGGAGCGAAGAAGACGGAACTTCGACTCCTCTCTCTCTCTC
>JAITYT010000114.1:1315119-1342729 GCA_025433975.1 Liostenogaster flavolineata
ACGGCGTCAAATTTCTTCACTCTTGAATCAGAGACGACTGCAGCCAAGGCCGAGATTTTCGGCTGTCGAAAAGGTGCGGCTCTGATGAAACGCGCGATTCCGCATCAGCAAAGAGTAAAATCAAAATCGACAGTTGTCCTCTTCCGATCATTGAACCGGCTTTATTCGCGTCGAAATCGAGCGAAATTTCACTCTAATTATGGTGGAAGATCTTCTAATATTCGGAGTGCAACACCGAGGAGTTGCGGGATAGTCGATATGACGTAAAATTGCGTAGAAAAGAGAAAGGAAATGGAAATTATTGGGAAGAGGGGAACGAATTTTCTTTCGTAAGTGGGCCATCCTGCGTTTTTTTTCACCGTCCAGATGCAGTTGTCGGGTGCATGAACGTTCTGGCAGGTGACATCTGCGAGGTTATCGCGTTATTTTTACCGGCGCTGTTGCGCACTCACACAAACGGCTTTCTCGTAAATACGAACGCGTACACGGGATGATTTTCAGAGAAGTGACACTTGCTATTTCTCGGATGAAGGAACAAAATGTTGAAAAAAATGCAATGTTATAAGAAGCTCACTTCCAACAGTCTCGTGTTTCTTTTCTTTTCCTTTAAAATAATATATGCAATGTGCGATCGTACGTTTATTAATTCAATTAGAAGATCTTCCTTTTAATGGAAATCGAAACTTTATATTATTTTTGAAAATAATAGGATGTTAAGTATCTCTAAATATTTCTCGAGACAGTTGACAGTTTTGTCTTCTTTTCTAAAATGAATGCGATTATTAGGTGATCCAGGCATTTTCTTCTCGCACCTAACTTTCTTTATAATGCTTTCTATTGGCTTCCGTCATCTTCCGAAAAACTCTGTAGTCCCGGTTTCTAGAATCACCCTGTATGTACTACTGGAACGTTGCACGAGGTTATCTACCGTCAGAAGTACTCCTTACTCCCACGATATTGCATACTGGACGATTATTGAACGCTCAAATTCTTCCTATTCTTTTCCAGTTGGTATCCGCGCAGAAGCGAGCTTTCATCAATTTTCACGATTCGGATCACGATTAATAATTACTCGCAGCTTTGACGCGGACGATGACGCAACCGAAAGAATGAGAAACGATTGGCCAAAGCGAGGTAATTTAGTTTATCCGATAATCGTTGTCGAGCGACACCACAGATTTATACACTCGGTACATTTCTTTCGTATTCGAACCGATCAAATGCCCTATTATTCGATAAATAAATTTTTCGACGGATAAAATATTTATATTCCAATAAATTTGTAAGAGAAAAATTGTAAAAGTGTAAGAGAAATTGAACACTACGATTGCAGAAATTTAAGGAAAAGTTGATATTAATTGTGCTATTTAATTCTCGGTTCTTTTCACCAAAATCGACAGAAATTTATTGAAAAACTAACGTAAACCTAATCTTCGAAGTAGTATCTTTCGCTTTCTACATATTTTGACTATTGCAATTTTTGGATTCCGGATGAGAAAGTGATGATGATTTTGAAGCGATGAATAATTCTATAACCCTAACCCTGTATGTTGTAGTTTCCAATAGACCGAATAATTTTCGGAAACTTATTCCGAGTGAATGAGCTACGACTTACGCGCGATAGTGTATTCGCACATCTTTCATCGATTTTCACGCGACACGTACGATTCGACACCTGTTTCGGGCACGCATCGCGTGTCGTCGGCCTTCGCGTACGCAAAGTGGCACCGTTTCTCCCAAATTTCAATGTGCACCATGTTGGCCATTCTTTCGCTTTGAAAGGAGAACGATCGGAACTTGGAATCGCCTTCCATATGTCGTTGCAATGCGAATGTTACCGATGATCTTATATGAATTCTATCATTCTCCCCTTCCCTCTTCGACTTTCACTCCTTACAAATTGGTTCGTTTAACTGCAATTACGTGATATCCGTGGTTCTCCGTGGCGCCTGCAACGTTGGTAAAAAATAAACGCACAATACGAAGCTTAATGGAAAGATCAGAAATCGTATTGATATAACGTGAAAAATCAACGTGTAAAATGTAATTCGAAAATTCGACATTGCTAGAAAAAGTCCCTATAGACAGATACCATCTAAATTTGTTAAAAGTTTTAAAATTGATACCGCTAGATTATTTAAATTAAAATAATGCAGTGCCAATTGGCCGAAACACCGCTGGTTCCATCTTGAGGCTATTTCTCGCTTCCAAGTGGTATTTAGATGCTTTTTTCTTCGAGGAACTCGCTTCTAGTTAGTTTCCCAAACCGGCAAGGCGTCCTTCCGAGCTGAAAAACAGAGAGTTATAAAAAGAACTTGGATATTACTTTTTAATAACTCATTTCCAACAGATACCGAATTTACTTGTTCCAGCATTTTCACAATGTCCAACATCGCTTTCGACTAGAAACTTTTTGTACGAATATCTCACGATTGAAGAGAAGTTAGTAATAATGTTGTAACTTGCGTGAAAGTGCGAAGTGCCTACGGATACTTTTTCACTGTAGTGTTTAAAGCAGTAATGTAAAAGCACGATAAAGGCTCTGTTGCACGCGTATTATCGACGGACCGATGGCCGCGCATGCTTCGGCCTGTCCGAGTCACGATGTTGACGTACGCGGTATCGCGTATATTCTCTTCGTATGGGATCGCAAACGTTTCATTTCGTCCGGTCGACTGCTCGAGGGTATCACCGAGCCATGATCGGTCCTAAAGAATTTCGATATACCTTGACGGGCATCCACCATGCGTTGGACATCAGAAGTAAATGGAATATTTCGTGCGCCAGTTGATACCTTTGCAATGGTTCATTGAACTTCCGTAAGAGGATCGCGCGGTTATCCTTCCGTGAATAAAGTCTTACGCAAATACGACCGGCCATCTTTAAGCGAGAGAGCTCTAAAACTCGTTCGTGGAAATCGGCCAAATTCTGAGCAGTGCTCGTTCCAAGATAAATAAATTATACCGATCACCCGTACCGTAAATTTACGTTTTTCCCCTGTGACTTCCTAAGACGAGCCACGTAGATTTAGAATTTGTATTACGTTACTTTTTCATTTTTACGCATATTAGGTTTCTTTCTTGTTACCACCCGATAAAAAGAATTTTAATTCTACCGGGGAATAAATCGGTTCCGTTAGAAGCAACGTCAATGGCATCGATGTAAGTTGAGTTAAACTTCGAAAGCAGAACTCATCACATCCCGCGCGCAACACGAACACTCTCGCAATGCTCGTGTCCGTCGAAACGCCGACGACGCCCAAATATTCGACGCAGCAACTTTAACGCACACACGCCCAACTGTGGCAAAAAGTTAGGGCACTAATTTTCTAGCAACACGATACACGGTCCGTCGATGTTCTTGATGAGCCGGCAACATCGATGTATCGACTGACGCCGCTTCGATATAGCACGAAAGGACTATTTATCACGATATAATGCAACATTTACCACGAACTAATATTGCACTTCTATGTGGGCGAAACGCGTCCTCGGAATTAATATAACCCGCACCGTATCGGCGCACGAATCGAGCACGCAGTGGCTGATAACGCGCGAGTAAGGAAACTCCACTACTCGCACGATTTCAGAGGCGAATCTCAGTCGTTGTAATTTACGAGGAAATACAGCAATCATAGCGGAGTTCGATATTCGTCTCAGAGAGTGAAATGAATTTGACTGTTCTAAGGAGATCAGCGAATGAAATTCCATTTACTTGAATATTTATCTAAATATTACACGTGAATGAAGTTCTCGGAAATGGAGGAAAATGATGAGTATGGAAATCTAATGTAATTCGTAGAATCGGGGAAGTGATCTCAAATGAACTGATTCTCGTGTAAGTGTCGGTCATCCAAATAAGATATTGTCGATTTTAAACCCCGTGGAAATATATTAGGTCGCATAACAAATAACTTTGGATGCAAATAGTGGTGAATTCATAATAAATTGGTATAATTTTGTCACTTAATGAAAGCAAAATAAATGTCTGATAAAAAAAAACGGATGTTACTTATGACTCGACTTAACAGCATCGATCATCGTTGAACGCATAAACGGAATATAGCGATTGTAACAGAATTTGAGCTTCACTCAAAGATAAGGAAAGAATTGGATCGTTTGTATCGTAAGACTCCTGAATTTGGATTAAGCGTAGGAAGAAAGGACAAGACCGAATGAAGAAGGTAACCTCGACCAAAGCGATTCTCCAGTGAATATTATATTATTTCTTTCTTGATATTGTACCACTTAGATATTAGACCGTAATATGATGCTTTATTATAGCAGTTGGATGTATTAGCCAGGCGCGGCACGTTACTCAACGGTTATCAAAACGGTGCCTGAATCGTGGAAACGTTATGAACGTTTCATACGAAACAGCGTACGTTCGTTGATGCGGTGGGTTACGGTAATAAATCGTTCCTGCGAATGCCCCCTCCAACGTGCGAGACTTTCGAACGGACTGGATTCTACCAACGAGGCAAAGATGAAATTCTCAGTGAATACCTTGAAATACCTCGAGTGCGCCTCTCTCTCTCTCTCCCTCGGAATAAAATTGCTGGAATAAAATCTAACGATTGCGCACAATCCTCCGTGGAACGAAAAATCTTTCTTCTCCTTTCATTCTTTCATCCGATCGATAACGACGATCGAACTGACGAGACGAACAGTCGAATCTTCGTTCAAAAGCGATTCGGACGAAACTGCAATAAATGTTGATAGGAGAATCAAAACGACCCGTGACGCTCGATTGATTAATTTAAATGGTTAATTTTGGACCATTGGGAGCATCGAGACGCTCGACTCTCGATCGAACTCTGCGATTAAATGGCGAGTGCGTCGTCTTTCTGGTGGGCGAACGATCGGCTGGGACTTTCGTCGCAAGCTGCGGCAAGTTGTTGCGTTTCGATCGCATTTGGAGCGCTGTCCGCTCTGACAATGGACGCGAAAGGGCGAGGGAGCGTCGCGAGAAGGGCCGCCCATGAATCGTCGGAAGTGCGAGCAGAGGGGAGGAGCTGGGGGGTATAAAGAGGAAGGGCAACACCGATGCATTATTTATCACGATGTATGACAAGCATTTTCATGTTAATACCCGGAGCCCGGAGCCATTAGGCGCGTGTAACGAACGGTAGGCCGAGTGCGACGTACGGAATTCGTGCCCCATGGCGTAATGACGCGCCTCACTCGCTCCTGCGTGGCCCACCATGGGAGTCGGAGCTCCCCCCAGCCGCACGATGCCTCCTGGACACGCGGCGTGTCGATCGACCAATCATTTTCATGTTTCTTCTTTTTCCGACCTTGAAGCTTCAATTATAGGTCGAATAAAGATCGAACCGACACGAGTCACGTTTTAATTAAACGTAGCCCTAGTTTCTGCACTCAAGTCGCCAAATTGAGCCGTTACGTTCCAAAATGGCGCAATGGCGCGTTCCACGCGCTCGTGCACGGCTCGCCATGAAAATTGGGACTCCCTCTCATCGCAGGATGCCTGCTAGACACGCGGCGCGTCGATCGACCGATCACTTTCGTGTTTCTTCGTTCTTCGACTTCGAATCTTCGATTACAGCTCGAAGGAAGATCGAACCGACACGAGCCACGTTTTAATTAATCGATCAAAAATTCTGGTCGTTTTAGAAACTTCGTATTATTCTAACTGGAGCGAAAAAGGATTGCAAGGTTTACTCTTAAGGAAAATATGCGCAATTGGAGATCTACAACGAATTGTTACTGACGTACTTATCCGGACGAGCCGAGGATAAAACTTGACGATTATAAAATAACATCCAAAATTAAAATATAAAGCTTAACATTTCACACATTTTCTGCTTTAAGATATAAGGATAGTACCTCTAGACTCGCTTAACTCGTGCATGAATCTCCCAACTCCTCTCTCATCTGTTGTAATCCTTTTCTTACGGCGTAGGTCATTAGGTACGCACGAACGCGATGCTTTACTTCATCCGTGCGTACGTAACTCTCATTTACGCAAGACTTATGCGTGTACATAATATAAATACGACGCTGCGCCTTACGACGAATTAACGTTGATTTAACATTGACTCTAAGAGGAACGATCTTCGAGGTACTATTTAGTTTCTCGACGAAGAGGGTGAAGAACGATTTTTATTTTCTACGGAGTGAAGAAAATTGAAATTATTTCTGTCAATCCTTTAAGCAAGAAATGGACGGAACGACTCAAGATGCCTTTCGTTACGCTTCGAACGCTTCGAACTGTCGATATTGGTAGAGCTCAGTGGTACAATGACGAGTCCCATCTTTCACATAGAATAAACAGGCACGAGTTTAAAGTTAAAGCAAGCGTCGAGGTATGTAAATTCTTAATAAAAGATGAAAGTTATGCGTAAAAACGATATGGGCATTCCGCAAATGAAACGCTACAGTGCGATAAATCCGTAGAATGGACCTTAGCAGCAAATAGTAAGTTATTTCTGTCGTGTCGACGAAACTTTAATGCACCTTAGTACGAACTACAGTTCACACTTTTACGATCTTTTGAAGTTATGACCTTTTGAAGACATTTTAACTTTCAATGATTTACGCTCATTCTTATCGTTCTTTAAGTAGCTGTTCCTCTAAATGAATGGGATATCGCGTAAGAATTTAAATAATGTCGAATCGCCACCGTTTCAAATATTTCTCGTTTATTCATTATCTTCGTTTCTGCTTTCTTCGAAAGATCGAGAGATAGTATTAATGTACGCGTTGACTCTGCGGTACGAATAAAATTAAATATCGTTGGAAGAGCATGACGAATCAATGAGCATTACGACGGTACTGTAAATACAGGATCGTTCCTTACGTGCGCCATGGAAACGTTGGTCATTCGCTAATGCTCGAACGTGGTTGGCACGTAGTACATCATCGAAGATAAATATCGGAAATGTAATCGGGAAAATGAAAGCGCGTTAACGGCGCAATTAATTAATTTTTTCGTAATAATTGTTTATCGACATTATCGACGTTATTATTACAGGTGAATTACGCGTCGATACGATCGGCAAGGAAACCCGATAAGCGGTAAAGAATTACATTAATTAACGTGACGCGCGACACTACTAAACTATGCCAGATATAATACACATCAGTTCGAAAGATGTGTCCTTCGATGTCAATACGGGAACGACGCCGCGAGACCTTGAAATTAGCAATTACGATCCAACTAATTTTAATCGTCGCCTTTCGAATATAAGGGTGCAATAATTCGGTACCACCGACATACTTTTCGCGTCATTAACCGCACTCGTAACGTTCGACGCACCTATACACACACGCATGCATGCGTTTGTGCACGCCATTACGATTATCGGTGGACCATGCAACGCGTAACGAAATATTACCGCGATAATCAGTATTACGTACCATAACGTCCAGTATCCCATATCCACAACTTGTAATTAAAAATATTATTAACGAAGATATTATGGTGCTAATCGTGGATAATTGGTAAATGATCCGAAAACCATGTGCCGCGCACCCGGCCAACGATCGATTTCGCACCGGAACACTCATAAGCCGTATACCGTGAAATTTATTTTCCTGTTTATTATAACGAGTTCGTTTTAGCACTTAGGAAACGACATTCCTCTACGTTTTCGCGCGAGCGTTGCCGCGTGAATGTAGTAGTCCAAGATCAGTGTAACGTTTAAACGAAATTAAAAATTCGTCTTCATCGTCGATATTAACTTATGTCGATTGTTCGAGTGTATTTTAATCCTAGATTCATAAACAATCATGGGAGATACAATATTCGTGAACATTCGTCTCTCAGACCAGTAGCAATAAAACACACTTTAAATCTGAAAAGTTGTTTATTAATCATGAATTTTCTAAAATGAAAATGAACGCGATAGTTATTCTGAGCAATCGACATATATAGTAATACACCGCGATGATCACTTTAAAAGTTACAAGTGTTTACGCATATTGCGCGATCTGTGAAACGAATATTTATGAATCTAGGGTTAATAGTAAATGAAGTATGTCGACGCTCTGGCCTTAAGTCGTCCGGATAGCAGCGCCATTTGTCGACCCGAACCATTTGTAAGACAGTTAAAAGAGGGAGAATTCGCAGAGTGAACGTCGTCGCTTCGCGTGGTTATAGAGTATCGTTATTTGAATAAAACTATCATTCTGCTGCGCAGTTATTAAAATTTTAACAGATTGCGTACGGCACTCTGCTCGCTTAACGCGTTTTCGAAATTTCGACGTACATTTATTCCTCAAATCATTCGTCATAAGAATATGCAAAACATCGTTGTCATAATAACGTGACAAGGAAATCAATTTAGTTTTCATTTCTTTAGTCGTCGATACGCGCGCATGAGAAGAAAATAAGAAGTACGCAATGCGTTAACGAAGCTTCGACAATTTATTTTTTCGCATTATCGTAATTTGTTCTGAATATGTTGATGATTATTAATTATTTAACGATGTTCCACAGTCGATAAATTCTTGATAATTATATTTTCTCCATTTATTGTAGGCACGATGTTTCCTGAAAAATGGAATAGAACATTTTCTCTTCCACGAAAGCGATATTATCAATTTTCCGTCGAGATAACTGGCGACAATGCGCGTTAATAAAAGCGAGCGATCTCATTTGCGAATTCATCATTTTCCATTGCACTTGAGTCGCGTGTCGTTGCATGAAAAACGATACCCCTGGCACCCGTTAAAACACAAAAGCCGAACTATCCAATTCGTAGGACATCCCTCTCCTATCCATTATTCCGAACGTTGATTATTACGCTGAGAAATTTGTCTCTGACCTCGTACATTTGTTCCGTGCATTTGTGCGTGTGGGTATGCGTGCACGTATACGAGTGCACTACACAGAAAATGATCGTTTTCATGCTCCACACACGGAAGGACTCGTAGTCGTCCATTTCGTGATTCGTCACCGTCATCGACTCACGACAGATTAATATGTAGATGCATACATCGAAAACCATCGCAACGGAGTCGTCGAAATGACATTTGGGGCGGCCCTTCTCATTTTTCCTACATCTGCAGGATACATATTAAACGCGACCCTTATTTTATCTGAATTCGTAACGAGACTAATCTTGCGATTATAATTATATCGGTACCTTTCTTTTGCCACGTCTTTCTTTTCACCTCCATTTCCCTCGAAATCGTATGGCCGGAGTAGGGTTTAACTTTTCCAAATCTGACGGGAAGATCCATCCAAAAAAGCCCTCAACGTATAAAAATAGACATACATCGAGCTTCTTTCTCGATACCGACGAATTCATCGATCGGAAAGGACCTTAAAATAGCGTCAAATCTCATCGATTAATAAATCTCCCGAAGAGATGGTTAATAATCTAGTCGATTCGTCTATTTTACGAACTCTATTTCTCCTCTTTCTCGTCATCTTCTTCTCTCCTATAGATCCTTCTATCCCCCTTTTCAGTCGCTCCTCTCTTTTCGTTACTGCTTACGTTCGAACCGTGAAATTGGCCAGTGAAAAATGTAAAAAGGAAGGAACCCTCTTTTTCTCCCTTTTTTTATTCTTCCTCTCTCTCTCTCTCTCTCTCTCTCTCTCTCTCTCCCTCTCTCTCACTGCCCACCTGGTAGGTGGTTCTCGTCGCATCGCGAGACCCTTTGCAAGGCTGAACCGTAGCCACAACGAGCGTGCTGTACCGTCGTTGAATGCATGCATATGGATCGGCAGCGTATTCATCGTGTACACGCATCGAGGAGATACATATGTATGAGCCGAGTGCATCGAGATTATTCGTTACTAGCTAGTTTCCTCTTTCATACATGCGCTTTTGCCTTTCCTTTTGCTCATTGCGTTAGTACGATTCGGGTACGTGAATCGCATCGTCCAAGCTGGACGATCGACGACGACAAAGACGAAGAAGACGAAGACGTCGAGAAATTGTCGTTCCTATATTCTTACCATCGTTTTGATTTAACTCGACCTATTCGTCCAAGCTCCTCTTCTTTCTCTTACGTTTTCCAATTCGTTCAGCGTTGTGCGTGGTTGTTCTGTCCTACTAGAATTACCGATTACAATTCATGCATTGTTAAAATCGCAGCAATCAGTTGACGTTTTTCTCAGTAGGAACGATTCAAAGCCATCGTCGCGTCAAAATCACTTAACTATGCGCAATACAAACATTTGGAAAGATAGTCGATGGAAGCACAACTTAATTCACATTTTCCCTTTTCACGGAGGCAATAAGTCGTTTTTCGCAATTCGAAATATTGTATTTAATATATATGTAGGTAAACTAAAGCGCTTTGATGCCGTGACTCTTATTGTATCGCGTTGAATCTGAAACGAAGAGGTGTCTAAGAGGAGACAAGAGAGAGTCGAGAGAAGCTCGTCAAATCGATCAATTCATTTTGTATTCTCTTTCCTGGATAACTTTTGTTAGACTTTTATTTTCTTGCATTCTCTCACCAATTAAATCATTCGATATCCAGAAAGGTCCGAGACACAGTGGATTTTGGATTGGATATTAAAAGAAGACATGTCTTGAACGACAATATATGCAATTTATTATTAAATTCAATTATATTTATATACAATTATTATTAAATATTAAATATTTACGCCGCTAGGTGTGAAGCATACTCAACGATGATATATTTTTTTATAGATACGGTTAAAAACACGGAATTGATGAAACAAAATAAAATAACTTCGTGTCGTCCAATGCGATTTTTTGATGGGATTAATGATAAAATCCTAAAATCTTCTCTTCATAAAGCAACTATCGAAATTCGTCCGTCGTAATGATCTCGTAATTTAGCACGTAACTTTTTCCCCTAGCTTCCCGTCCGAGAGTGTCGAGGGGAAGGCTAGTTTGCTCGCCGCTTTCGGCTCTCGCCTTTTCCGTTGGCTGCGCATTCGTTCGCTTGTCTCTTGTATTTGCGCGAAGTTCGTTGCCGCCGCGCGTTATCCCATGCATTAAACATACACCGCTCTCGAATCTGACATCGATGTCAACGCCGCGAGACGATGACTTCATGCTCGAATCTTTCTCCGCGATGCGCCAGCGTCCCGATTTCGATTAACTCGAACGTTCGAAGACAAGAAGTCGATGACCGTTATATCGAGCGTGGAAAAAAAACCCGAACGAAATTAAGCGTTCGTGACGTCATGTAGCCGGTTTTATCGCGAGAAAAAGCGTATCGACGTCGATATTACCGGTGGAGGTGTTGACCTTGGAAGATCCGAGCTTCATCTCGAAGAAGATCACGATTAACCACGTCATCACGAGTGATCGACTCGAAGAATAAGAGGAACCAAAACCAAGAAGATGAGGAGATGGAGGAGGGCGAAGAGAGCGTTGGAAATTTGGTTGCGGGGATGAAATACGCGCAAGAAGGAAGACGATTTAAATCGAGCCACGCAGACGATAGAGCGGAACAAATTTTATTCTGGACGAGGTCGAAAGGTTCGACCTTGAAAGCGTAGCCGCGCAAAATGAGAAAAACGAAACGTAAAGGATTAATGGAGGCGTCTCGGCAATTAACATGTCACCAACGAGCAACGCCGCGCAAAGAAGAAGTTTTATTCGTTTTTCTAATGGTTCTCGACGAGCTAAATATGAATCCATACGACGCATATTTTACCGATTGATGAAATCGATAAGTTTATTTAAGACGATAATACAAATTTGACGAATATCGCGGGAATTTCAATATTCTAAAAAATTACGACAAAATGAAAGATCGAATATTTCACACTTTATACGCTTTCCTGATAATTGTCGACGTGCTAAATACGAACATAGAGCGCGTTGACAAGCAACACACAATTTAGAATCAATGTAGAATTAAATAATGATGAAATATTTCATTAGCTCGAACGGTCACAGTTTTCTTGTTTCGAGTTGTGAAACTGCTCGGCTTAATGGCTTACCTGATTTTACGACCACACTATATCGTATTCCGTCTAAGCATGCATAAAGCTCGAACGTACACGCGCTACGAGAAACACTCGAGTTCACGATTCTTCGAATGGGGAAATGTTTGAGGTTACGTTCTAAGAGAGATTTGTACGACTAAACAGATTTCATTTAAAACACGTGCCACGGATTACAGCCATCTCCTTTGATATACGGCAGAATCTCGATAAAACGACGCTTCTTGGAAACATCTCATCCGTAGCACGGATAGCACAAGAACTTACTATCGTGCGTCTACTTGCCGCAGTATGGCCCACGCGCGTTCTTCCAGAATGAAAGGGAGAGAGCTGAGGGAGGAAAGCAAGAAATCCACGAGGCCCACCACGACGAACGATCGGATCTGTCGTGGTGGGTCTCGTGGGTATCGAATTTGGGATCCCCATTGGATACGGGCATTGGACTGAGTCCAGTTCAAGTCCAACAAATGCAGATTTTTACGTAACAATATCACATATACTTGGCCAATTACCAAACAGAGATTAGCTCAACAGCAATAGTTTCGAGCTTGATCGTACGAATGGAACTATTGATTTTTTCCCAAACGAAGATGACGTATCTAGGCTCATAGCTAGTCCTAGATCGAGGACAACGACGATTTTCTTCCTCTCCGAAGAAGGAGACGAATTTCTGTGCAAAACAAGGAGGGAAAGTTCGATATCGTAAAAGCATTAAGATAGAAAAACGTACCTATCGAGACATACTCGCGGAACTTCTTTAAACTCGGTGGCATCCTCTTCCTTCGGTGGAAGAGGAAATCGAGAGACGATATGGAGATCGGCGAGACGTAAAAGAGAAAGATCTCGCGGCTCGCGAGATTCGTGGTATCTTGCCAGGTTTTCCATCTGTTTCCACGAACTCCGTACCTATTCCATTAGAAGTTGGGAGCTCCTCCACCAAAGCGACTCTGTGCCTACATGTAAGTAGATATCAAGTGGCCGTAAGATACTCTTTCAATCCAATCGGCCCTTATTTCAAGCGAGGCAGACTCATATTTCACTCTCAAGGTAGCTGGGGAAGAGAAAGGATATAAAGGCAATTGAATCTCTTTACGAAATTACCTACGTTGCGTACCTATCTACCTACTTACTATCTATCTACCTACCTACCTACCTATCTACTAACCAACCAACCAACCAACTCAGTGAAACCGGCTAGAGCCGGCGTAAACGAATTTTGAATGCGATAATCTCGAGTGATTCATTCGTTTTCCACAGGCACGACGTCTCTGTCGGTTAGCCAGAGGCAGATAACTCCGTCCGTTGATAGTTCTCGCGACTCTCCTACTTCTACCGATTTACGACCAGGTGGAATCTCGTTTTTAAAGCCACCGCTTCGATAAGTGTCCTTGATCCTTTATGAGTTACGACGGATCGGCGTAAATGATTCGTCGTTACGATCGCCATACCATACGCATCATCGACGGTCCTCGATCTCGAAACATGTCCGTTTTAAATTTTCAAAACCATTCGAAGGAATTCCTCTCGTGTCGCTTGCCTCTCCCCCTTCCCCCAAGTCGCGTTCTAACTTCACCAGTCCGCGAACGCGCGAATCGACTAGAGGAACGAGGGAAAATAACAAAAAAGAGGGATAAAAGAAGAAGAAGAAGAAGAAGAAGAAAAAAGAACAAAAAATGCGAAACCAGCTTACGCAGGAGCGAGAGAAAGAATACCGAAGAGTTTAAAAGAGATAGAGACAGAGGACGAGTGAGGGAGAAAGAGGGTGAGAAGGGGAGAAAAACTCGTGCGTGGAAAACCGCGAGAAATCGTAGCAGCAACAACGAAAGCACGATCCTTTCTCGATTGTCCCTTCCCTCCGCCGCTTCCTTCCACCCGCCTCTTCGTCTTCCTTTTTTTTAACTTTTTTTCCTTTTTCCTTTCCATACACTCCGCTCCCGGGGAATTATAGAGCGACCGAACAAATTCCCCGTCATAATTTATGGTCCTATCCTGGCACGGCTCGTCGGATAATCCCCCGCGCCGGTCGGTTGTCGGCGCTACGTCCTGTCTCCCCTTCTTCTTTTCCTCCTCCACCTTCTTCTTCTCCTTCATTTTCTTCTTCTTTCTCCCTCCTACCTGCCAGCCCTACCTGTCTACTCGCCTATCGTGGGCAGCACGCGCGAGTCGCAATCGCAACAATCGTCGCAAGGAGACACGCACACTCGCGAAATAAATAGTTCGCGGCTCTCTGCGACTGACGAAGAGGCGCGTGCGCGCTCAAGAATTTATCAGAAGGTGATACCTCGACGTGACGTATCTTGTACGTAACGCCAGACACGCTGGAACGTTGGTAGGTAGATTGGTAGGTATATATGTGGTTAGAGAAACGAGTAGAGTAGACAGTAGTCGTGTTGATGAGTTTTTTTCTTCTGTTGTTCGTTTCCCTTAGGCCTGTATTGGTTCCGAGTTAGGAGATTTTACTTATCGTACAGTGTTCTACTTTGATTGCTCATTTATTCATCCTTTGGTTCGATCGTTTGTTCGTCTGTTCACGTCAATACAGTTGAAAGAGAGATTCATAATCTTTATGCGATTCTAACCAATAAGATTTCAAGCCTATCCGATACGTAACAAGAAATAATAAGTATGTTGATAGATATCCGAGTAATTAGTAAGTAAAAAAGCAAGTAGGCCAAGAGTTCAGGTAGCACTAACTTTCGTGAACGAAGGTCGATATGGAGGACTCCTCATCCAGGTTCAAAGAGAAGAGCGTAACGACGAGGACTCCACGATTGTTTCATAAAGCGAACTTCCCTTTTCTATATTCTTTTATCTCGTTTTTAGAGATCCTGTAGGTTTCACCGGCGAAATCTCCCAGTCGGCTTAATCCAGCCGTGTGAATAGGCGGGTAGAGCAAGTAGGAAAGGTCGAAACGATGGCGGCGGCGCGTCTTGCCTCGCATTGCTCGGGCGTTTCGCATACGGTCGAGAATTCGCTAATACCCGTGGCGGTGGCGGCACGTCCTATGAATCGCTTTATCCGCAGTCTCGACGCGGGGAACTTTTCACTGCCTCGTAACTCGCGTTAACTTTTGCCCCGTATCGAGCTCGTTTCCTCTGCTGCAGTTTCTCTTTATCTCGCGCGATCGTCGTCGCCTCGTCCGTGCTTCTTCTCTCTCTCTCTCTCGTTCCTTTTTTATTTATATCCGAATATTATCATACTCTTTTCCCTACGAATCCGTTACATCAAAATTAAGCGGAGTAACTCGCAATCTTCTTCCACTTGATATCTGTTAAAGAATTCTCCTACTTCTAGTTCTTGCTGAATTTGATATTGAAAGAAATTAATACATTTTTGATAGATTTATCAATATTTACTGGACAATATATAATAATTTCCATTGTTACTAGCCATCTCTTCGCGTATATGTCGAAAACAGACATATTATGCAATAGTTGAAAGTGTCAATGTTCAACTTGAGATGACATTTTTGACGAAACTTTCCGCAGGACCAAATATTGGGTAACAGGTTTGTTAATAACAATTCTTACAAGAAGATACGAAGCCTGCAAAGCAGAACTCTTTACATTTTGATGCCAGACCAACAGAACTGCCGATTCTCCGACTACTCGACAATAACAACCATGTAGCCTGAATTCTTATCAGACATTTATACCTAACAATTTTTCAGGTATTGCCTGTCTTCTCTACACGATAGTTCTACGAGATCATGGACCTCAACAAAATGGTGCCGCAATTTTTCCACTGCATTTTTTTGTGACTCTTCCAGAAACTTGTTTTAGAGCGAAATAGTAATCGCTCTTTTCCTCTCTGTTCTCTCTTTATTCTTTTTTTAACATTAGTTTTATATCGTTCCAATCCTTCTCTTCGATCGTGTCACCTTTCACATCTCTCGGTTATTCGATTCCCCCTCTTTCGAGCTGCTCTATCTTGCCACTTTCGCTCTTCCTTCTCCCCTCCTACGGCGCTCGGCTTTACTGGCTGGTGGTACGCGTCAAGCCAAATGAATATATTTCGCGCGTACGGTGGTAACCGATGAATCATTTACGCGAATTCCGAGCGTACGCGCTGCATATTGCGCAACGCTCCATCGTTTTTTCCGTTCAATCGAGGGATTTGCGGACCTTTCCCTCTCTCCTCTGCCTCCCACCTGTCCGACCGGTTCGCGACTTAGCGTTAAACCCGCTTGAGCCTATCCGGAATGAGTGACGCGCGCGCAATCATTTCCCGTCGATGCTATATATTTTTTCGTAAATCGCCGCGATCGAAAACGAACTCGTCCGTTCCGAATTTGATTCCAAGCTAACTCGTTTATTCGACCACTTTTGCAGTCTGATGCTTCGAGAAGATCCCTCGTCATCTCTCCACCAGGCTCTATTCTATTTCGATTCTCTTCTAAAAGGTTATTTTAACGCTGACTGTACCAAACGCGGTCAAGCGATCGCTTTCAAAATTTACTCCAAAAAAAGTGTACATTCAATTGTTATTTCTTTCGTTCGTCTGACTTTATGTAAGTTCATATATTATCAGAATAATTAATTTCTCAAGTTTTATTTTTTTTTTTTGGTTTTATTTTACTGTGAAAAATTCTTAGCGTGATTCGTTTACTGCTCGAGCAATTTACTTCTTTTTCTAAAGTTCTTTGTTTGAGACCTTAGCTCTAGACTCAAATAAGATTTAACTAGCTATAGTTGCATACATCCGAATGCGGAATACGTTTGGTTTCGATGTAAGCATTTGAATGGACTGATAGGACCCATATGAAACTAGCCGAATCATTAACTCAATCTGAGAGAGGAATATTACGAAGGGCAACTTTTTCACCAAATGGACGACATTAATTGAAACTGTTTTGGCCAACAGACGGGAATTGCCTAAGCTTGCGAAAGCGACAATGGATATCTCGAAACTTTCCTAGAGAGTAATTTATAAATCAGGTGATCGCACTCCGACAATTTATAAGACCAAGACAAGAAACCCTTAATTTCAGGTCTAGGAGTTGAAAGAACGCGTAAATGTGACCGAAGAAGAAGCTATTTGCTGAAAGCAGTAGGCGGATAAGATACGAGCGCTAGACAACGATCAAAATTCCCATATCAGCGATCCCGTAGCGACACTACGGTAAATCTGATAAACTCGCATAATTTGAATATCCGAGCGCATTATCAAAATGTGATATCGGCCGCGTCCACGTGGTCCGGTGTGCGTATCGAAACACGATTTTAATGCATATCGATTAGATCAATTTATAATAAGCTGGTTACGATCGTGCGCTTCCTGTCCTTCGTTGGCACGCTTTCACCCTCTGGCTTATACTTCTCTCTCTCTCTCTCTCTCTCTCTCTCGTTCGTTCATTGGCTCGTTCCTCGTTCTCCTTCCACCGAACGATTTTGCGTCCCTTTTCTCCTGCACCCTCGACCCGATTGTTCGTCCATGGTGCCTATCTCCACCAAACTCGTATTTATATTTTGCGTTTATTGCTATAATGCCGCGGTATTATCGGTATTTATTGGTCTATAGAATGGGACATATGCGATTATAGCGCGAAGTGCCGACTATACCCTATAAACGCGACTAGCGAGCGATCATAATTTCACCTTTCATCAACCTGATGTCTTAAAAGGATCTTTTAGATCCACGTGTTTTTCTCCGGAAATGCCCAATGATTACGTTGAATGTCCAGACATCGAAAGATCATCGAATTTGCGCATGTCATATGTAATCCTCAAATTAGGTGCAAATTCTTCGTCTTATTTGACATTGGACTTTTCTTGCTCCAGCTGAAACGCGTTTACGACAAGTACGGGTAATTTTTCAAACAAATCGAATATATTGTTCAAAGTCACCCGACAGATCGTTAATCTTATCTCGTTTTATATTTGTCCGTGCCGAATTACCTCAATGTATTATTATATTCGTTAAGTGAATTGATAAAATCTAGTGAGAAGAATCGCGTGACGCGTTAAAATTTAACTATTTTCTATTTATATTTTCTATAATAAATTAAAATTTTCTACTTAACAGAAAAGAAAGGAAAAAGTAAGTTTTTCTCGCGTCGTCTTAACGTCGAATTCCTCGTCGATCTCGCGTCTCGTTACCCCTCCATTACGTAGATACGTAGGTCCTTCGAACATCGCACTTAACATCCCACGGAACGGATAGGAGTTTCCCCGATATTCCAATTTTCAAGAACGATGTATCTTCTCGGTTGGCTCCGAGATCTCGAGGACACGGACGGCTGCTTGCCAACTGGAAGTTCATTAACCAACCGAATTACCGTATCCGTTATTTTTATCGTGCCACCGCGAACGTACAATGCGCTCCGCGGTCCACGAAATCGTTTGTCCCTTGGTCGTTTCTCGACGAGTTAAACTTCGTCCAATTCTACTTCAGGGCAGTGTCGATTAACGCTTGGCAAAGTGAGAGAAACGCATTCGCCTCTCGAGATGTGCCTAAGTCGGCTTATCCTTGACCCTATCTGACCTAATCTTTTTCCAAAATAAAACTGACGTCACGATTTGATAGTTTTATTTCAAACGAAATCCTACGGACGAAGGAGTTCTCCAACTTCTTCTTTTAAAAATAATCTTTAATTCAAAGAATTATTCGTGATTGTTGCCAAAGTGTTAAAACATATTAATCGTTCATTGAAACATCGTGTATGATAGAAATAGCGAACATGTCAAATCCAAAAGTACAAAGTGTAGATGAATTCTGTAACTTTACAAGTAAAAGTAACCAACTGAACGGTTTTGTCGAGCGACGTTTCTTGGTCCTAGCGGAGGGGAAGTGTCCATCCAGGTTACCAACCTGTAGGTACGGTGTTATGCTCTAACACAAAGCCTCGATATCTTTAAGAAGGCTTATAATATCTTTAAAATCTTTGACAGGTTGATGTTGAAGAATCAAAAATTGTCGGACAATTCGACGCACACCAAGTCCGAAAGGTCTTTCGTGTATTTTTACCATCGCCAGAAGGTTAATTGCGATTGCAGAGGACGGAGAACACGCGCTTTTATTTACGCAGGAGCGATGACATCAGCCAGCCTACGACTAAACTGTTGTTTTAAATTTATGCTCCCTACCCCTACCCAATTTACCGGCTCACGAAGTTCGTATATGCAGCGCGATAATTAATGCCGACCCGCTGCCCACAGGAAATTATCTGCTCGATAATTTTTCCAACAGACCCACCCACCACTCTGCCTCTAAACTCTCTCTCTACTTGGTCGCGGATAATCGACGCTGCTCACGCACGTGCGTCCCTACAATTTTGCCATTCCTCTCTCCTCCATCTCCACCTCGTGATATCTCGACCACCCTCCACTCGTGCACCTTGTCACACTCTTACGTAATTTGTCCTTCGTACTATTCAGATTATCCGTGAAGAAATCGTGTTGACGAATTCTTTGAGTCCGTAACCACTCGACTAATACTTGTTCAACCCCTTCGCCTATAAATTCGTGAGAAAGGTAGTATTTAAATCGTAAGGCAAGGGGTTAATAATAACATATGTACGAAGCTTCCGTTTACTTAAATCCAAAATCGTCGAGTGAAATTTATGAACGTCATTATGTAAGCGAATGGTTATATACGTTAATATTTACCTCTTCATAAATTTAAATTAATACTTAAGAAGCAGGACACTTTGTAATTTTATTTCAAGCTGAATTAGTAATAATTATGAACCAAGATTAATAAAAGGTGCTAATTTCTTTTAGAAACGGGCGAAGGACGTGCCGTTGTCTGATTTCGCACCCCACGGACCGAAAGAAACTCTCTCTCTCTCTCTCTCTATCCTTTCCTTTCAGTTTCTACCCTCTAAATTCGAAGCATCTCCTTCCTTTTCTACCCTCTCATTGTCTCCGGGTCCAACTTCCTACCATCACGACGATTACTTTTTCTTACTGTTTTCACCCTTCTCTCATCCTTTTCGAGACTTTACAGAGCGTCCTTCTCTCCTTAGGTCTTCGTCTTTCTCTTCCATCGCGCAGTATCACGAGCTCAGCCAGGACCGTGCTCCTACCCGACTGCCTAATATATGGCGCCTTGTAATTGCCCCGCGATAAATTAATACGATTTCGCACGCATGTGCCACACAATATATAGGTCCATTGTTCGCAGGGTCGCGAGTACCCCCGAGGTATAAAAGGTTACGGCGTTACCCTTCGCTTAGAGTCGAGTCGAATCAGGTCTCCCACTTCGGCCTTACTTTTACATCGAAACGATTTTCAAGTTGGATGCTCGTCAGTCCAACGAGTCGATCAGAAATATTCCGAATTGTTACTAAGTACGAGTCGAAAAGTTTCGATTCCAAAACGAACGAATTCATAATTGGATAAAATTTAGACAAAAGTATCAACGTTGACTCTTTCAAAAACGGAGAGAACTTTCAAACAAAACCACGCGAAGGTGTCTGAATTGACGTTAAAAATCGCGATTTCAAAACGCTCGTTCTCTAAAGAAGAGAAAAAATAACAACGCGCAGAAGAGGACATCGAAGCAAGGCGTTCGTTCGTTAGCACAGTTACGTTCGACGGATTCGTGAAGCCAACGACCCGCTCTTCCAGGAAAGAAACTCGGGTCGATTCAAGAATCATTTCTGAAATGTATATCGCAGGCAATGACCGTGGAATCGGAGGAGAGATTAATTAAAAACGGCGAGACGCGAAAGAAAAGCCAGTACCATCAATCGAACGTACCCGTACTCGCTTGTCTACCTACCAACCAACTAATCAAGCAATCCAGCGATCTATCCAGCATACTGCAAAGAAATACAGCCACGAACGAAAGTCGGGATGAGAGTCGAACGAAGTGTAGATTTTTCTTACTCTTTTCTGCCAATTATCTCGTAGATCGTATAAAAATTACCTCGGTCGGAGCACCGATTGGCTCTCTTTGTCGAATTGTCCAAAGCGGCCGCTCCTCGAGCGATACGTTTCCATAGTCGGTATTAAGAAAACGGCGCAACGCAACCGACGATGAAAGGAATTCGATCATTAGTAGTAATTGAGATCTCGCGGACGTAAATTCAAGCCGGACGAACGGAAAATGTTAATTCCTTTGAAAATATCTGGGCTATCGAGGGGATGGGATTCAACAAGACGAGAAGGTTCTTACATAAAACATGTTGGCGCGTTTGTCGAAGGATGTTACTTCGTACGGTGTTCGTGCGCGGGGAATACCATTCATGGAGGAAGAATGGAGAAAGAAACGCGGCAAATTCGCTATCGAAGGATCTTAATGCTATCTTTCGTTCACCATTGCATTTTTGTAAATAAATGAAAGCGTGATTATAGTTGCAAGAATATGTTGAAGTACAATGACATACTTGCAAGCAGATAAATCTAAAGTGTGTTTTCCCGTAATTTGGGACGCAAATTCAACCAAGACCGGGAAAATATAAAAGGCCGCTCGATAGAAAAATTGTACCGTTTCGAGATGCTCGGTCAATACTAAATTACAATGGTGGAACAAGTCGTATATTTTAAAGTTTTATCCTGTTAAAAAGTCACATGCCTTGTAACCTACTTTTTAATTAATATTAGTATTATTTAGTATTAGTATTAATTAGTTAATTCGTATTAATTAAATAATAATTAACATAATAATTGCAGATGAAAAGGAGATACTCGACTCACCTTGAAAGAGAAATAAGAAAGACTGTTGATTTCCTTTGCTTGTAAAGTTGCACTTTATGCTTTTGCATTTAGCACATCCACTGTTTGTAGAATCCTTTGAGTAAACCAATCAATGTATTCTAACAGAATAGTTTGTATGCGTCTAAGTGTCGCGTGATTTCAAAAAATGTCACTGTAAACTCGTTCCACGCGTGTAATTTCCTTATACTGCGTGCAAATAAAAACTTAAGGCCTCGAGATTAGTCCGAGATAAAAAAATTTCACTGTGAAATATGACGTGCTACCGGCGCGCGGAAATTTATGCTTCACGTAATAAAATACAATTTCATCCTTTATATCGTACATGCAGCGCCATCTTTCGGATACTCGCGGTACCAGAGATACTGTCTTACTCCACCGTTCATCTCTCCGCTCACGTCTGTCGACGAATTTGGTTTTTCTTTCTTTTCGTACGTTTCGTCTATTTTTAAACGTAAAATTTGTTGAAAATCAACGTCGTTTATTAAAATTTGATATCGATAGAAAAAAGCGTAGCAATAAGACAAAATCTTGTAAGAAAGAATACCTATTAAATATATCGTTCTGAGAATTCAGTTTCTTCAATGCTCGACTTGCTTCGTATAAAATCAAGCACGATAAAAATAAAATATTTTTTTTAATTCGACTTACCTTCGAGTTCAATTTCACATAATTTCTCGAGAAAAATAACAAATAGAATAAGAAGAGTATACTTCTAGTTTTTTAATAAGTATGTTTGCAAAGTTTCCACATAGTTTTGACATAGAGCTGCGATCGAAGAATTCTACGACTTAAAAACGTTAAATTTTTCGAATAACCAGATACGATGTACCACCTATAATTAATTAAATAATTCAACGATATTAATTATTAATTATTATTTATTAAATAATTCAATAATATCATCCTTATACAATAAGAGATCTTCCGAAAATCAAGATCGACGACGAAGAATCACTACGCGAGTACGAATATCAGGACGAACGATCCAGCGAGATCGGAAAAACCTGTTCGAGAAAAACAGTTGGATCGCAAGCCCGTGTAGAATCGAAATTACATGGTAAATATTAAAAAAAATATTTCGCAATATATCGTAGAACGTAGGTGTATCTACACGCGAGCACATGCAAGCACGCACACCAGGGATTGACGAAACGTCGAGAGCAGAGAGCAGAAATCATCGTTAAAATTGTTTTGCGGTCCGTCAACTACAAACAGCCTCGATCAAAGGCAACGGGGATTCGACTAATTGCTTTGATCGGTCAATGCGCGTGTCATCGCATCGTCCGAAATGTGCTATATGTGTATATATACGTATCTCCGCCACGCGTTTTGTTCGGAACTGAGAATATGACACCGCTCGCTCTGCCAAACTCGAGCATGACTTTTTCGAAGCTCAGATTTTCGACGATGCGTGAACAAAACGATCCATTCGATTCGAGATACAATTTTGTTGAAAAGCATTTGTATACTGACTGATTTTTGTAAGAATTCATTCTCGAATTCATTTAATACCAAAAGTATCTTGTTTGATAAAAACATGTGCGAAGCTTCCGTTTACTTAAATTCAAAATTGTCAAGTAAAATTTATGAATGTCATTTCGTAAGCAAACGCTTATATAATATTTATCTCTTCATAAATTTAAGGTAATACTTGAAAAACAGAGTACTTTTTAATTTTAATTTAAGCTGAATGTTTTCAATACAGTTGCAAGTAATCTCACTTGTTTAAACAATGCAAAATGTTTGTTTTCAAGAGAGTTGGAAATGCTGTTTAGATTGCCGTCGTAGACGTTACGCTTGTTGCTTGTTTTTTATTGTCATTGCTCGCTTTAGAATCATAGACATCTTTTACATATTTACATTTTGTACACGTTACGCGAGAAGACGACTATAGATTACAATTATTAATGTTTTGTTTATAACTCTCTTTAATTGTTTAAATAATAACTAAATCTTTCACTAAGCAATAATCCACGTAAAAATGAGTAAAATCGCTCATCTATCGCGCCATATCTCACCTAGTATTATACATGCTTTGGTTTATTGTCGTAAATAACCGACTTTTCAACCATTAGAACTAACCTCCAAGTATTATTTCCGATATAATACATTCCCCATAAGTTTTCAATAACGATCGATAACTTTCAACTGCACTTTTATATGACATAAAGCAGTTTTGAAAAACTCTTATGAAAACCCTTCTCGATTCATTTTAGTCTCGTTATTAATAATCCAAAACATCCTCGCGGTACTCGTATCTCTTTTCGTCACAAGCGTTGACTGCCCAGTTTCCCGAGGATGAACGTATTGAATTAGAAGATCTCAGGATAACATTTAAAATTGCCATTTTGAGGTCCAGAACAAATCAATTCGTCCAGTCGTCGTACAATAACGAACGAAAGTACGCGCGAAACGATTCAAAGCGAGGGTAAAGAAGGTGAAAGAAGGTGTCTCCTTTTCCAAGAATCATTTCCTGGCTCCTTTCTCCCTGGCAGTATCGGACGACCCCCAAGGAGAGAGTACGATTCCTTCCTAAACGAAGTTCATTTCTATCGTCGCGATGATTCTCCGAGACAAGTTGGCGCGGTACAAGTGTAGGTCTTCGTGGGTGCTTGGTGTGGGAGCGTGACACTAGGAGAAGAGAGCAAGAGAATGCTCGACGTTAGCTAAGGATAGATGGATAGAGACAGAGAGAGTAAGAGAGTGGGAGGTTAGGTGCAGTTACAACTTTGATTTTCTCTCTTTCCTCGTGCACACGGGCATCGTGGAAGCCTCGAGAATAGAAGCTCTTCCTACCGAGGGATACGCGCCACGTAATGGAGACGAGAAAGACAGAAGTGATCGTGTTAGACGTAGGCGAAGAGACTGTAGTAAGGGAAAGGGGGAGGAGGGAGAAAGGAAGATAAAAAAGGAAGGAAGAAAGCTGAAGGGAGAAAGTGATAAGCGTGTCTCCGCGACGCGGCAGCCAGACGAAAGGAACTTCGCCCGTAAATGTACCGGAGGAGTTCGCTTCTCCCACATCCATTTGTCTCGTTATAGTTTATCGATACGACCTACGAAACGAGTGGAGTCGATGATGGGCTCCATCCAGTCCGTCCAGTCTGCCTGCCTGCCTGCCTGCCTGCTCGCTCGCGATGACACTTTAAAACCACTTTAAACTTCAGCCGAATTCGTGAGCGTCTCCGCCTCTCTTTCCAGCCATCCAGCTAACGCTGTGTCACCTACGATAAACGCAGGAACTTCTTCTTAGCCGGGCCAAATGGAACGGAAAAATTAAACGCCTCGTCGTGCGAAGACTGAAAGAAACATAGAGCGTCGTCCTGTTTTCTTCGATTTTCTGTTCGGTCGATCGGAGGAAGGGTGTCTCGAGTGACGTCGTAGATCGTCTCCTTTTTTATCGACGCTAGTGGAAGAAGGAGATTCTGTCGTCGTCGTTTATACATTTTTTCTCTCTTCTCAAAGGGCAAAATCAAGTCGCAATAACCTCATTTCTTTCGTTAACCCATTGACTTACGAATTTGTCTCGATTTTTTCACTCGATATTACCATTTATTTTCCATAAATACATTCGTTCAAGAATATTTTATTACTCGTGCAATTATGCGTTATGCGTCAAACAAAGCTTGAAAGAAAAACTAAGCAAGGGTCCGGCAAATCGCTGTCTATGTAACCCAGTGAATCAACAAATTACGAATTAAGTCTGTTGAGGAAAGTTTTATAAATGCCACTGAATGAGAGAAATCTTCGAGCGCGAAGTGTTAATGGTGTAAATTCGATTCGTTCGGTATGAAATATGCAAAAATCAGCCAACCTTCTCGGCCTTTCCTCGAAGCTACGGAGTGTATCGAGTACAAGATAATAAGGGGCAAAACGCCCTGAGTCGGTCGAGTCGTCATAGAGAGAAAACTCCGCGCAGTTTTTTAAGCTCGAAGAATTTATCGAGACATAACGGAGGAAAGTTGGCTCGACCATCGGCGATCGATACTATGTAGGCGTCGATAATTTGACGAAACGGAACTCCTTTCGATTTCCTTGGCAACCTACGTGTAATATTAACGCTTCCTTTATTTCCTTCCTTCCTTCCTCTGACCTCCTGCTCGTAAAATCGTGAAACGAACGAAGTAAGACACTTCGGATTTTCTCGGCTTGGATCGAGTCGAAATCGCAGACGATAACTAGTCGATCGATCGAAGGACGATTTCGTATCGGTAATATCTGACGAACCGTACGTTAGATTTCTTTTCCTTCTCTCTTTCGGGTGGCGATTATTTAATAACGTCGAGTCGTTCAGACCCAATGGACCCGAAGCACTTACCCTTCTTTCGCGCGAAAAGGAACGGAGGCGAGCGTCGGAATGAAAATCCTCGCCAGTTTTTCTTCCTTCTTTCCACCTCCTCGGAGTTCGTTTTAATAATCTCCATTATTTTTGTTTAACGAGGCTTTTATCCGGGTTAGGCGGTACCGCGGCGCTAGCCCGTTGCCAATTATCGTTTTTCTCTTTGCGAAACGGTTTGCGAGAACCATTATTTCGCTTCGTCGACGTGGTGTCGTCGTCCCCGTCGTCGTATCGTTCTCGTTTCGTATCGATCGTGCATCCTTTCCTGCGGCTCTCCTGCGCACCGTCGTAATCCACAACCATCCCCTCCAACGGGAACACGCTTTTGTACCTTTCAATTACGAACTTTCTCGTGTTTTCGATGCGCCTTGCCAATAGGTTCGCGTCGTTAAGAACGAGCTGCGGCGTCGACGCGGTTCGGCAAATCGCCTTGGATTTTCGTCTTCGATATCCGCCAGTGCCGCGGTTCGTGCGGCGAGGTTACGTTTCCCAAGAGTCACCTGACGAACTTCTTCCTTCAAATCTCCTTCCAATCGAACGGAGGAAGACCGAATCCTAAGAAATTCAGGAAATCTCGCTGAATCCATGCGATACGAATTCTTCTACGCTTTTCAGTGAAATTTCAAGTTTTCTTTCGAAAAATTCTTCAGTATCCTAGTGATCGTCCTTCGATTTACTACTCGACTAATTTAGGAATTAGTTAGTAGTAGTTTTATAGTAGGTAGTAGGAATTAATTAGGAATTAATCGTTCGACCAAGGCTATTCGAACAATCGCAACGCGTGTCGTTTTGCGAATTCGTTCTCGAAGCTTACAAAGGAATCTGCCGTGGTAAAGCCGGGAATATTTTCGACGAGCACTTCATACGCGAATTATCTATGCTTAAGATCGCATCACGGCGAGAGCTCTCTTTTACTTTTTCATTGTTCAGCGTTCCCTCGTTGTACTCTCTCGCCATTACTCCCTCATTATTTCCCTCCTTCCTCCCACCCGATGTACCAACGCCGCTTGTCGACTTCCTATCCGCGCATTGTGCTTCAATACCGCGTGCCGCCCGTAAAAAATCGTTCTTCCCTCCTTACTTTCTATCCTTCCACCTTCCTACCAACCTCGTCCTTCGTTCCTTCGACGATATTGGCGACGCGTCGCCATCTCCAGACTGTGACGTCACAGCTTCTCCAACGACTGCCAACAATACGCTCCGAGTTAATTAGAGAAACACGAAGGTAGTTTATCGGCGGTTTCCGATAGCGGCAAGTGCGTAACAACCTCGAAGCGATTACGAGTCGCATTAACCTTCCACAATGGCGGCTTTAATGGTGTCACGGTCGATGTTTTGCTCCTCGTTTTGCATTGTTAGAAGCTACACCCGAAGTAAATGAGTTTGCCGTTGCACCGCTCGAGGATGGCTTCGGTAATAGTAGTCGTGGTGCCGCTGTTAGGAGCAGAGCAGAGGAGACTATCGCTCTATCGGGGTACAATCGGTGTGCTCTCGAAGGTACACGAAGATGTCGCGTCCATTGAAGGGTCAACAGCCGGGAAGAAATTCTTATTCTCAAATTTGATCTTTCGATGGACCACTGTAAGCTGAATGTTGAATTTCGTTTACAAATCGAAGCTACGAGACGCGTGAAGCGATGCGATTCGAATCCAACGGAGAGAGAGAGAGAGAGAGAGAGAGAGAGAGAGAGAGAGAGAGAGAAATAGTC
>JAITYT010000114.1:1342816-1357504 GCA_025433975.1 Liostenogaster flavolineata
CTCCTTAACCGCACCGAATAGTTATAGAGCAGCTTCGATCTCGTTTAAAAGGCAAACCACGAACGCGACACCTCCGTACTCCGGCGTGAAATTCGATTCGCCGCGCATCGTTGGCTTTCGGATTTCACGGTAACGACGTGCGATATTTCGATCGATCGATCGTCGTCGTCGTCGTTGTCGTCGCGTTCCTTCCAACAAGCCAGTGTCTTTCCGCTTGTTCTCTCGAAATCCCGTCGATATCCACGGTATAAATAGCGCCGTGGCGAAGTAACGTCGACTGATCCCAATTTGCCGAGTCGCTCGGGACACGTACGCTCCTGGGACTGTTATTTCTAATAGGAGATTTTCAAAAGTCACACCCGCGACCCTCCTCGTTAGGGGATCGGTAATTGCACGGTAGCAACGTGCTAAGACGGAATCATCCCGAAGGAGGAAGCAGCTCGTCGAGTGGTGGGGGAAGCTCTTCGAGGGTCTGAAAAAAGGAAGGAGGTCGAAGGTTACGAGAAAAGAAGGAACAAAGTAGGGAAGAGAAGTTCGACGCCTCGACTGTGAGGGAGGAAGAGTGAGACAGAATTAGAGACTGGAAAAAGAAAGAATAAGAGAGAGAGTGAGAGAGACGAGCAAAAATGGGAAGGCGATAAAGAAAAGAAAGACCAGGAGAAAGAAAGGACAAGAAGAAGACGTCATCGTCGAGATTACGCCAATCTGACGCCTTCGTACGTCGTACGATCAACCATCGACTGCGACTACTTCGAAAGACTCCGAAGCATCGCGAGATCTCTTAACGATACGGCGTAACTTCCATTTGCCCTGGACGCACTCGAGACTTCTCGTCTTCCGGAGCATCGTAATTATTCGCCAAGCGGAAGGAGAAAACTCGGTTATAGGACTGTTGATACGTGAGACGATCCTTGACTACCACTGCGCTTTCCAATTACATCGCGACTTACTTCGTTATGAAGGCTAGATTCGTATAATACTTGGCATTCGTACGCACGCACGGCGCTTCTTACGCGATTCTTGGATGCAGCTCGCGTTTCTAGTCTTCTTGACCAATTCTCCTTGGCTAGACTGGGTCGTTGGGAAAAGATAGGTTACATTTTTTTTTTGTATCATTGTTAACAATTACGAACTGTTATTAATATAGCATTCGCCAATTCTGATGGCGTGGTATTGGACGTTGATGGGAAACAGAGCGGGTTTTGTATTGATTTTCGATTATTCAAGAACGAAACATTAGTTCCTCCATTCGCTGAATCTTGGCCAGTTGTTGGCTCTCGAGGAAAAATGTTTTTCTTGGGGGAAAAAATTAGATACCTAATTATATGTAATCTTAACACAAACTCGAACGATAAACGATGAAATTTCTCGACGATAAAGTATTCCTTATGAGCATGGAAATGTTACGATCGTCCATCTACTTCGCAGATCTTTTAGAAGACTACGATCTTCGAATTTCGGTACGTATTCACCCTTCGTGTTATTCGAGTCGTTCGAATCCGGTTGCCTTCGAAGTCTAGACGCGCGTCGTTTTTGCGACCGTTCCGCTTCCGCAACTACGAGATTCGATTCGTTCGTTCGCTTCGATCTACGTCGCGAATACGACGATAAATATTGCCTCCGTAATAAATAATCGTATTATATGGGCACGTGGGATTTGCAAATCGCAATGAGCGTACCCTGACCCGAAATGGCAGTACAGCAGGGGTCGTGCCGCCCGGTCACGATGTTATCGTGATAATCGACGTTCGATAATATCCTCCAATAAATATCCCGCGATAACGAAGAGAATTTATATTATTGGAGGCAACGGTGGACTATAAACGGCCATTACGTCGCTCGTGCTCCGGGAACGATTCGTTTTGTTTCGACATTCTACGATAGACGCGGCACGATATAACCGCGCCTAGAGCTTCGATAATAATTTTCTTCGCGATTTCGCCGATTCCGAAAGCGCAGCGACATAATTGCGCCTCTGTCGTTGCTCGTTTCATCGACTCTCCTTCGAGGAGGTCTTTCGCAAATCGAACGAGTCAATCGACCTCGAGTGAAATCGAAGATCTCTGATTTTCGACGTATTTTTCAGTGAAGGACGAAAGGAGGATGAAGTATCGGGAGACTGAAAAGTAACATCGTATTTTTTTATTCAAATTTTTAATCTTTATTAGAACAATTAATTTTGTCATATATTTGTATTTTGATCCTCCTTTCATTTTGCCATTACAAGTTTTTGGCAGTGGTCAAATTTTTCATTTTTCCATTTTTCAACAAAAGGTTTTACAAAGTTTAAATTGGAAGTCAATTTTTTAACAAAGATTAAATTTTTCCGTGGACCACTGAGATTCGACGAATGCACGTATTCATCATTTTGGACTCGTGGTTTCGAGTTTTCCTCGATAGAAAAAAAAATGAATCGCGAATTTCCCTGGTAAGACGTCGCGATCAATGCGAGAAGACGGAAATGCCTCGACAACGAGCTATAGCTTTGTGACTACATTCGCGCGTATAAACTTTACGGACTATCTTTATAACCGTATAAATGTTTCACGAAGATCCAGAGCTCTTTACAGCTCTCTCGCGCTCTTGTTCCTCCTATCGTCAATTTTCTTTCAACTGCGAAAATTATTCGAAATTAGAAAAGAGCCTTCCAATTTTCGCACTAAACTCGCTCGTAATACAAAAGCTATCCCTTCGCTTTTAAAAATCGTTAATATCGCGCAACGATAGCAAATATCTCGCAACTATCCGGTCGATCTGCCAATAAATTTCAGCACGACGTTATACAACGTAATTTTCTTCGTACCTTTCTTCATCCGTACAGCTCTTCCGTGTAAAATATTTCTCAGCCCTGATCTGCGTCGAGATAATTCATTATGTTTTAATTTAATTTATTTAATGTATTATATATTGATTTTCTATCGTTTCCATAATTATCCATAATTTTCTGATTCGTGGATTTGTGGATGCTTTCAGTAATCATTTCCAAACCATTCATCGTCGAGAGCATCTTTGTATCCACAGTGACGCGTAGATGAGACTTCATTCGATAATTTCGAAGAAAAACGTCGATAGGGAGCCTTTTTCTTTGTTATGTAACGACGAGTCGCGACGACTTCAGTCTGAGTTGGAAAATTCCAGTAACGATCAACACGGAATATCGATGGAAACGTCGTCTTCGCGCGAGCACCGTCCACTGAATCTCCCTTTATCGCCTCTTAAAATATTGTCATCGCCGAGTTTAATCGCGTTATAAAACGTTTCTCCCCTCTTGTTTGTCCTATCGTTTTTCTCCAGACTTTCACCGCGCGAACAAGTTTGAACGAGGATAAATAAATAAATCGTCATAGCGCGCACCGCCAGATCTCGCAGTTCTATACACTTTTCTCCACTCTTCTCGTGTCTTCCATCTCCTGTTCTCTTTTTTTTCCTCCCCATTTACGAAGTACGACGAGACTTTCTTCGTCCAAGATACACGATATCGTCGTTTGACAACGACCGGCTGTATTATTAAGATTAAGTTTCCACTTTTTTTCGTGAATTAAATTTTCTTTACTCGGTGAAGTCAACGGAGCGTGAAAAATTCACTCGGACATTGCCATTCGATGCTTACACCTTCAATTGCGATTTTTGCGAAACTTGCGAAAATTTGCCCCTATCGACATCTCGACGCAGCTTCCGTCGTATCAGTGCGTCTGGCATTTTCCAGCCGGTTCTCCATCCTATTAAAAAGCAATAATCTACAACAATAATACCTGAAATTGTACGGCCGATCAAGCACCTAAGATCAAGCGACCGGTCGATCGATCGCCTCTCCGTTATTACCTAGTAATTTCGTAGAGGAATTCGATCATCTCCTTTCCGTCCTACGACCCTAATTCCCTTCCCTTTAAGGCATTGGTTCAATCCTAGGCTCTACCCTCGCTCGTTCGCCTCTTGCAAACTCGAACGAGCAACTTCTCGTAAGAGCGAACGTAACAGCGAAGGGGCAACTCGTGATCGCTCTCGTTTCGCAAGGCGAACGAACGGCCAGTGCATAAACCAGATCGGCCAGGTGGAAAGTCGAAAAAGTTAGATCACGGATACCTAGCTGGATATTGTAGATAGGTGGGTAGTAAGAAGTTAGTAGCGGTATCGACGCTTAAAATGCGAGGATAGTGTCTGCGCGTGGCCCGTTGAAAACCGAGGTGGAAAGAGGCGCTTTCAAGGCGCGCTTACTGTTTTAACGTTTACTGGCTCGTTAAAGCAATGGCGGTGCGCGACTGCTCGCAGCACGAGACGCTGCGCGCGGACCTTCCTTCGCCTACGTTTACTTACTGCTTGTTACAGAGCGAAATCTCCTCGTTTACATGGAGGCGCCTGCTTCGTCCTTCTCCGATCCCTCCTGCTCTTGGTCCTTCTCTAGCAGCTCCCCGTCCTGGTGCAGCAGGACGCGATTATAACGCCAAGTTGCCGTACCATCGACGCTTAGGAACGCGCCTCGTCGAGGAAAATAAAATCGCGGCATCTGGCCCGTAAGTAAGCGCGAAAGTGCCGTAGTAACGCGAAGTGATTCCTGCTCGAGATTTCGACATTATCAAGTCCCGTAGAGTTTCTCATTTGCGTTTCAAATTCTAACGGCGCTACATCCCCCGGATCCAACTTGAAAACGATTCGCGCTTAACGTAGACGGTTCGGCTGGTTGGCTGGTTGTTTGGTTGGTTGCTTGCTTGCTTGGTTGCTTCCTTCCTACGCCGTCGCTTCGCATAGCTATCCGGTATTAACCGAGTGAAACACCGAAATTTATTTTACGATCCTACTGCAAATTCGTTCGCAATAGGTACCGCGAGCTTTACTCGTTAATCCAACCCATGATTTACAGAACGAACCGATAGAAAAATACCGGATGCCGGACTATACCCGCGACTATAACCGATCGTTGAACCTGTTTGATTGCGACTTTGTAACGCGAAGGGAACTGTTGACGATAAGGTTTAGACGGTTGACAACGACACGAACGATATATACATTGTGACAATATATACATTGACTCGTCGATGGGTCTCCCATACCTCCTACCCCTATAAGACAAGACCCAGGGGACGAGCATATTGGAATCAAAAAGTTCGAGTCTGGTATTCGTGGAAGAGAACAAAGTGTTTGGCGGAATTGAGAGATTCTTACCGGCCGACGCATGAGAACAGGATGCGGAAAAGTCCTTCGTCGTGACTTAGCTTTTGGTAGTCTGTCAAATCAACATATTTGAGCAACCTGTGAGATCGAATGAACCGAATAGGGGAAAGATCTGATTCCTATTTTTTCAACCAAAGTCCAATGGATGGTCACCAGCCTAGAAAACGTTCTTCGAATAATCGTCGGTCGTTAAATCCATGCTAACTTTGTCGTTCCCTCTTAAAATAGAAAAACTCGAGTAATCTCTCGAGGCTACTGAGAAAAGTTCGGCTTCAAAGATGAAAGGAGCGACATTTAAAACTCGTAGGAGATCTTCCATGGGCCTAGCTTGGCGAAAATGATGGCGGACGGGCGTTGATCGACTTTCGTGCTCGAGCAACACGTGCACGGTAATCCGGCGGTCCCACGGTGGAATCGAAGGATCGAATCAATTCGTCGCGGCATTGGTTCGCCCTCGAACGAAATCGGAACGATATAATCGCGCGATCGTCGGCCAAGCGAGAGAGCGAGCGGCGATTGGCTAGTTGAAACGAATCCACGGGATCGTCGGAAAACAGTCGCAATTTATTCAATGCCGTAGGAAGCCACGGCCGATCCGCCCGTTCAAATGCCGTCGAATTGCACTCGGTCGGGCCATAACAATTATTAGCATTGCAACGCGGGCATGGAAGTGGCACAATAATATGCATAGGAGGGCTTACACCATTTCCATTACATTAGCCCTCGCACGAACGCCACCGTACCAAACAATCCGGAAATAAAGCGGAATTGCATATCGAAAACTTGGTTGTCTGGCCCGTCGCCAGGAGGCTGGGTAGCCCCCTAATTCTGTCCTTTCGAAAAATCGACGCATTATTCGTGCCGCAGTCGTCGTTCTTGGAAGGCGTTCGATCGCACCCAGAGACGATGAAAAATCAAGGAGAGGAAACGCTAGACTCGAAAAGGGAAATGAAGGTATAAGAAGAGTCGAAGAGATGGGAAGCGTCAACCGCGACGTCTCATCAATTTACTTCGATCCTCGTAAATTATTCGCCACGACATCCAAGAAATACGTACGTCTATATCTGCATGTTTCATCCTTTTTTCTATTCCTCTCGTTTCATCCAGGATCACAAGATAAATCGAGGTAACCTCCAATTTTTGCGTAATAGTCAAACGTGCAAGCTCCGTAATAATTCTAATTTTTTCTGTAATAATTGCAATCTTTTTAGGGGCGACATAAACGCGCGGAATTATAATGACGCGCTTTCGGACGTTCTTTGAAATACTTTCGTTTCATTACTCGAATTTGTATATCGCTGAGAACCACGAATGTCGAACGGGAGAACCGAAAATTATTTCGACAATAATTTCTAATCTCGCTTACAAACTTCGTCGCGCTATTCTTGGCTCAACGAGAATTTCATTGTTCCGATACTCGATAGATCGATAAATCGATCGATCGAAGCCAGAGCCGATTTTCCAACTATCGTGCCGATTGTTAGGTTAGGACGCCGTGACGTATAGCCCTTCAACGTCGTTTCGATCCACATCGGATGGCCAATGCGTTACTGGCGCATCTCGTCGATCCGCACGATTAGAAACGAACCGATAAATCGACCGTTTGGACCTTGGCCCCACTGTAAATCTGTAATCAGCGTCGAATGTTTGGCGAAAGCATCGAAGCACCATCATCATCGATTTAATTAGTCTACGACACAGGACTTGCCTCAGAATTCGTGAATTCACTGTGCTGCTGACTACGACGCGATAACATAAATTATTGACCGGTTGACGGATGTCGTTTTCATTCTCTCGCTTTTCACCTCTAACGTAACTTGACACGCACACATATTTTAATTTGTATCGTTTTATTTCCTTAACCCGAAGATCTTGAATAGTATTAAGATGATTTGACGAGTCCTACGAAAACTACTTACCACAATTTTTCCCCAGAACCACCGGAGTTCGACAGTGATGGAAATATAGTGTTGCTAGGAAAATGGCAAAAAGATATGGAACAAAATGGCGCATGTATGGATTAACAAAGTTCATGTAAAATATAGAATCAATTGTCTCAACTTTGACAAGCATGGAAACTTTAGACAGACTTATTGGTTTTCTGGGAGCAAAAGAAATTTACCGTATCTATGTAAATATTATATTTTTACCGACGACATAATTAATTTCAAATTACATAAATTCATAGAATAGAATTCATGTCCGTAATCTTCAATACCGTACGTATTTGATAATTCGTACGGTAGGGTTTTGGGATTGCAACGTTATCAAGATCTGCAAAAAAAAGAGGGACCATTAAAACGGTACTCGTAGCGAGTACTCATAAGCGTTTGCTGATAAATTGGCGGACCCCTGGTCAAACCAAGGAAAGAAAAAGAAACGAAAGGGAGGAAGAACATTCACGTTCCAACGATCGTGTACCGCGATGTAACCGAAACATTCACGGCCTCTTTTCACTTCAAAATCAGGATTTCATCCGCAATGAGAACCGTAGACGTCGAATCCATCACTGAATCAAGCCGAGTTATGAAAACGGTGTCGGAGTATCGGCTAGCACCGAGGTAGCTACCAAGCTGCCTAGCTACCCACCTAGCTACCTACCTAGCCGTACAAGAGTACGAAGAGCTGGAGAAGTATGAGGCGAAGGAGAGGCAGAGCGGGGAGCAGACGGCTTTCAAAGGAAATCCATTTACTGCAGAAGCAGCCTCTGGGTCGTGTCCAGGATACTCTAATGGCGGGTGCACCTATCTGCGCAATTGGTTTCGTTGCTGCTGCCACCATCGTCCTTCTCATCATTGCTGCTGCAGCTTCTGTCGTTGGCAGCAGCCGATTATACCATCGACGGATATCACCGCGTGAAAGAGATCGCAATTGCCGATATACTTTTCAGGCATATTCATAGCTCGATGCACGCCTACCCCGTGAAACTCGAGAACCGTGCAACGGCTTATCGTCGCTCTTTCCACCTTTCCACCACAAAATGCCATTACGCTCTATCGCCCGGATCGTGACCAGCTTCGTCGATCGGCCCGCGCAATAATTTCCCGCCAACTTCGGTTCGTTCCTCCTGGCGTTGCTGCATTCGTATTACCTAACGCCTCTCTTTAATGATACGACGCTGGAACCAGGATCGCGCGTTCACGGTACTGCGAACGCGAATCGCCGAGTTAACGTACCGTTGAGGTATTTGCGATTGTATGCCATGTATTCGTTCGTCCACGTGGTGGACTTGATCGATGAAGACTCTCGTACATTTTGGATATTGAATTGCAAATTTATCCATGATACGAGTGCTCGCTATTTGCGAGTAACGCTAATTTTAGACTCTACAAAGTTATTTCTAGGACTAAATATTGAAGGGTTCCAGCTCAAAGTAAGACGAACACTCTTTATTTTAGGTAACAGGTTTAGTAACGGCAATCCTTACAAGAAGACACTAAGCAGAACGCATTTCACTGTTATATCAGACTAGCTGAACTTCCTAGTCTCCGATACTGTCTGCGACTACCCAACGACAACAGCCAACGAACAATAAACCCTCGTACTGATTTCTACCAGGCATTTACACCCGATACATTTTCAGGTATCGCCTGGTCTCTCCACGTGGAGCTTTCCCAAGAGCATAAATATCGACACTAACGAAGCAATTTTATCCTGGACTTTGGTCCAAGGAAGTTTGGAATAACGAAGTGTGCGACTCCAAACCGTATGGATATGCACAATCGATCGCCTTCGATTTGTTGTAACTTTCTTTCAACGTTACAACGAGACAGTATCCTCGAATTCACCATGAAATCCTCTGTATTCCAATCGAATCATGTTATATATAAGTGTACCGCGTTTGACTCTATCCGAAACGGGAATAATTCGTAAAATGAAATAATAAAACAAAGAGACGAGAATCCACGCATATTTAGAAAAGAGCCAGTGACAAAGGAAAAGCCGAAAAGGGAAAAGGAAGGCGGGGAGATCGTCCAGAGCCTACTCTAAGCCCCTTCGAATCCTGGACGTACTTTCGGCCCCTCGTTCGCCTTACGACGTTGTGGACAAGCTCGTAAGTCCTCGACGGAATATCTAGCGGCAAAATTCCTCGTACGAAACGAGCTTTTCGCGGAAACACGATGCTCGAAATTACGAGTATCCATCCTACCTACCTTCCAACGTAGCAATCAACCAACCAGCCAACCTACTGCAACTTCATTCCCAGAAACCGTACGAATGAGTAGTGTTCATAGGTGTGCGTGCACGTGCGGCCATCCTTTGTCATCGAAACGCATATCCGGTACGAGGAACTTCCTACCTTCGACGCAGCGTAACTTTCGCATGACCAATCCGCGGTTACGGCCAACCTGGAATATTGCACGCGGACCGCTTGTACCGTCGATCCTCGCCTTTTCGCTGGCGACATCGAGCTTTCCTCCTTTCCGTCGTCCTACCTTGCGCTCCTCTCGCGTCCACGTCGAGCCGCTTCGACGTTAGAAGGTTCCGCAGTCCGCCAAGTTTCAACCGTACGAAGGGAGTTTGCGCGATTTCCATTTGATGCTCGTCATTCGTGAATTTTGCTTTGTTTTGAGAAAATGAAGCGATAGCGGAGCAGCGGTTCGCCTCCACGAGAGGAGTCCAAGTCGTTCGAACTTTCATCAGGGGGTAGTCATTATGATACCTTTCGAGGAGCCGAGGGTGACGATGCTATCGGTTTTCCTTTTTTTCTGATCACGGACACTCGAAATAATAAATTCATTGTTCATGGGCATCGTTATTCTGCAAAATGGGATTTAAAAAATATCGCGATTCTCCTTCAGAACCGAACAACGAACGAAAGACGTTCTCTTTTCCTTTATTATTGCCACAAGAATTAAAGAAAATTGATCCGAGAGATCGAGTCAAATTATTCGTGTGTTTCAGGTGTTTTTGGAAAGAAAGAAAAAAACATAAGATCTACGATTCAGTCCTCGAAGAGTAAAAGACGAAGAAAAATCGAAAGACCGGTCCAAAGGGTCCAAGTCGAGGAAACTGCAAGCGGAGGAGCGACGCTCGTCACGATCGCAAGACGGAACCGTCCGTGACGGGATTGAATTCGGCCCGATAACAGATAAAGCGAAATAATGGCCGTAGCGCTCTGCTTACCGGCGAGCTTCGCCTCTTCTTATCCGTTCGTACGAATCCTTTCTCGCGTTATTGTCTCATCTCTCGTTCACGGTCAAAGGATAATCCGTGAAAGGGAGGAGAAAATCCATCCGGTCGGACGACAATCGTCTCGCCTCGACGGTGACTCGATTGTCCCCGTCGCGTCGATCTCGCGTATCCTGCAATCGCTCGGACGTCAAAATAGAGAAGAAACGAGCACGACGTCCTCTCGCCGCAAATAGAAATACGTATGTACGTGCCTTACGTACCGTGGTATATAGCTGGAGACGCGGTGGTTCGTGAAATTGTCCGTCGACAAGGCCGCACCTAAATGGCCAACGACGAGGATTCGTCGTCCTAGGCGTGCGTGCGTGTGTGCGCCCGTTGGCTCGCCGATGGGCGCCGAAAAGGACCTTCTTTACGTTTGCTACGAGTAAATACGAGTACTTCTACCAAGAATGAATCCTCGTTAGATTACTCCTGCGTCCAAAGTAGTTTTAACCTCTCCGAGTCATCAAGAATTAATCCTCGTTCGATCACTCTGCCGTTAAAGCGAGCTCAGGGTTTGCCTAAAATCGAACAAAGAAAGTTTACATTTGCGCTTATTGCTAGACGAGAATCGATAAAGAACTATCGACTCGATGGAGAATTCCAAGGCGAAGCGAAAAGAAAAAAAATGGAAATTTGTGAAACAGTGTCGCTGTAGTGCTAACGGAAGTACCGAAAGTACCGGAAGTAACGATGAACGAGCGAAAAGAGAGAGAAACATCGGTGAAAATTTGTCAAAGGCGTACGAACGATACGAGATTTTGTTTTTCGCCTTTTCCGACCGATCTTCTCCACCAATCTCGACGTTTTTCTTCCTCCGTCGGGAATTTTGACGAGGTCCTCGCCGCAACATTACGAAGAAAGAAACGCAGTGCTGCAGAACGACGAGGAGAGCGATTCGACTGTGAATCTTTCCTTCGGTGTTACCAAAGTCCCGATCACGTCTACGTTTGGCGGAATTTCTCGTGACCGGACGCGTTTCACATAAATACAAACTCCGTAAACGAATTGAAAGGTCGTAGCGAATGTTAATCGAGTTTTAAGCTTTAGGATTAATAAACGTTTATAACTTTTCTCGAACGATCGAACGGTGTATCTTTCCAATTTTTACTTTTACATTCAATCGAGAGCAATTGCATGAACAATTTTAGAAAATTCGATGAATACATGCGCGTATCTTTTGTACATTGTACTCCGTATATTTAGTTCAGTAAAGATCTCTCTGGATTTATGAAGGAATTGTAAGGAGTAAATTTGATATTAAAACCGCGAATCGCATTTCACGAAAAATCTCTGATAAAATTACCGCAACTTAATTTCGCAAAAGAATATACCTTCGCTCTTTACCAGAAAATTGTAAGATTAAAAAATAATGGCGCTCGTTAAAAGTCTCATATAATTAAATATTCTCTGTTGTTCGACCCTCGTGTTACTAGTTATTATTTTAAAAGGACGACTTAAAATTGTCACGAGACAACTATTAGTAATCTCGTGATTCCTTGATCTCTATGTACTCACTTTATTTGCGACTGTCGTTAATTGCGTAGACGTTAAAAACACAGAAATTTATTTTAAAAATTACCAGTCTAAGATTGCCTGCGAAAACGCGTTATTTTATAATTTACCGGATGCGACTTAATCAACGAAGCGTACAATTATAATCCACGATGCGCTTTGAATCAACTAATTATGCTATCTTTATAAAAGCGCAGAGATTATTTTAAATGGACGATCTCAAATTATACCAAGGCAACTATTCGTATTTTCGTGATTCTTCAATTTCAATGCACTTACAGCGACGTTGTCAGCGACGATCGAATAAATTGGACAAAATTGCGTATGGTTAAAACAGAAGAATTAATTAAAAATATTATGCAATCGAGGTCGCCTACAAAGATGAGTTCGTTTTTCATTTGCAACGCGTAACGTGAGTTCAACGGCACGTAAAATTACAATTCGTGATGAGCCTCGAAGGAAGGAATTAGAATGATTTTTATTATTTATCCGATTTTTATATTATATTTATTTTTTATTGTAATCTTTATAATTTCATTCGCTAAATCCCTGCATGAAAGCTGTTTCCGTATTTGCTGCGAAACGGATTAAACGCGACAAAGGCGAACGGAGAAAGGACGCAACAATAGCCGAATAATTGAATGGATTCCCGATCGCGGTGAGATATGCCTTATTCCTAATGCCAGCCAGGCTGTACACGCGATCGCGTTAAATCATCCATGAGAAATCGATCTCCGTTCCCTCCTCCCCCTAGAGCGTGGTTTGCGGTCGAATTATTTCCTTTTTCCTTTCTCGTCTTTTATTTTCGCTATTTTCTCGGTCGTTCGACGGGCGATACCGCGAGAAGATGCCGACGATTACGAAGAGTCGAAGGACAGATTGTCCAAGCGAAAAGAGGCTAAAGGTTTCCACGTCGGCGCTTACGTTGCGACGCCCGATCAACCGGAAAACGTCCAAACTCACAATTGGCCCGGAGGAATATTTCATTCGGTAGGAACTTTTCCCTCGAATTTCCCGTTGCCGTCCATTCAACGACCCCGTTTTCCTGTATTACGCGACGGCACGAAAATACGGGTCAACGTCTGAACGCAAATTGGAATGAACGATGAGAGACAGGACACGAAGGGAGAGAGAGAGAGAGAGAGAGATTGAAAGTGCACATGTTCGATGGCAAAGGAATGGTTAAACGTGTTAGACAGAGAAGCGGATAGATAGGCGAATGGATAAATGGAGAGAGAGAAAGAGAGAAAGAGAGAAAGAGGATGAATGGAGAGAGCTAGAACGCGAAAGCAACGGACGGAAGGGAGAGACAAGTATCGAAAAAAAGAGAGGCAAACATTATCCGAAGCGACCCTTGGTTCGGCGCGGTCAACTGGAAAATTCGAAAACTCGTTGTCCGGCCCTTGGGTCCACTGCTCGTTATCGCATGCATGTAATCGTTTCTATGTGTACCTTTCGCATCGATGACCTCGCAAATCAAAGACCGACGATCTTTCTCGTAAGCCAATACGATGCCAGGTCCACTGACTCGCACTGACTGACGATAGACTACCACTTTCTTTCGTCGCGTTTACCAAGACGACCTGGCGTCATTCCCCTTTGTTATTTCGATTACCATTTTATTTGACGTCTCCTTGGCGCTGCTAAGGCTGTTAAAAGAGGAGAACGAAAGGCGAGTAAAAAGAAATAAAGATCGAAAGGGAATCGAAAGGGAAATGAATACAAAGGGAAAGAAGGAATTGCAAGGTCGAAGCGAATGTCGATCGAGTTTTAACCTTCAAGATTGATAAACGTTTACCAATTTACTTAAAAGGATGGATTGTTGCTGGTGTATCTTTCTAATTGTTTCGTAGATATTTACAATATATTGTTTTATATAGTGTTTTGTTTAAATGTCTGTTTTAATGTCTTTTGCGATGATTGCGATCGATCGACGATCGAGAACTTTTAAAGCTTCTATTCCCAAAAATATTTTTGCTAGAGAATGCAAGTTGGAGTAAGAGTTATATGCAATGATCACTCACGTCTGTTAGACGAGAGTTAAGACGTTCAAATCGTAATTCGACGTAGAAACATTTTAAACTGCAGTTCTGTATCATTTTACGGACAGTTCAAGTATTTCTAAAACGATAAAAAACTCTACGAAAATAGTATCACTTTAGAGGCTTCTATCGCAGTGAAACCAAAGTTCTGTGCTTAAAAATCCAACTTTGACAACTGGTTTCATTCTTTGCTACGTTCTTTCACGCATCCGTGCTTGATTCTATTGTATTCGATTCTTAAATGACGCACGTTGACTTCTTTCTATACAAAGAATACCAACGAGATGTTCCTGTCTTTTTCGGTTGGATCCATTTTCCCCGCGCACATTTATCAATTTTTATCAAGTCGGTTTTAACGACAAAACTCATCCTGGCTTCTTCCAATTTTTTCCGCACAGAGGAAGGCCAAATCCGGAGCAATCGTAGGGAGAAAATAAAAGAGACCAGCCACCGTATTTATCAGTGCTAAGCGAGGGGTATCGTCGCGTAATAGCCAACAGAGACAAAAAGCCATTTTCCTGGGACGAAAGCGCACCATCTCCGCCACCTATCGTCGGCCATTCGCCGACTTACCCTCGACCAATCGCTTCACCGTTGTCCTTCGACCGTGAAATCCGAAAAAATCACAGTACCGGACGTGAGTGATTCTTCGTTAGGCTCGTGCCACAGTCGTCGCTCTTCCCTTTCATCATCCATTTTCACTGTCATCGAACAATGGAAATCACTGGATGGTTTTCGTTCGTCAGTAAATTCTGCACACACACATATATGTAGAGAGAGAGAGAGA
>JAITYT010000114.1:1357654-1372770 GCA_025433975.1 Liostenogaster flavolineata
GCTATCATTTCTTCAATGTCTAGCGCTAACAGAAATCAACAGTGTGCAATAACAATCAGGACTGACGTGTTTGAACTTTTTCACTGTCATAGAACGACCGAATTAGGGCAATTCTTCCACCTCTAACTTCAACACGAGAGAAATGTTTCATTCGATTATCCCTTTATTTGTTCCTTGACCCTTTCTTTGCCAATACTTACCGTTTCTCCCAGGCCCAACTTCGGCCTAAATATGGACTGGCATATTTCAACTTCTTTGGCGAAGATCTCTCTTTAATCCAGTGTTCGTCTCTGTTCGAGCGAATCGTCATCAATCGAACAGGTCGTTTTTCCAAAAATCCTTCCTTCAGGACACAAGAATACGTTGACAGTCAGGATCGCTATGCTGCTGGTGAATCCCTAGAAAATAAGCGACTTCGTTAGAACAAGCGTTTCGACGTAGAGCGGCTCGATTGATGCGCCTTTTACAAAGGTCGAAACGAGCCGCAGCGCCAAGACCAAAGTGTTCACTTCGACCACGGACGTCTGGGTCGTCCAGCAAGTGTACGGACCCGGGTGAAGAGGAAGAGCAGAAGAACGAAAGAAGGGCGTAAAACGAAAACACGACGTAGAAGAAAGAAACGAATCCTTCGAAACGAGACCTTCGAAACAATGCGGAGAAAGAGAAGAGGAGGCAGGATCGTGCGGAAAAGTACGCATGGAAAATCCGTAGCTGCATATCCAACCTTGATCGTAGCTTTCTCTCTGGAGGAATTCGTGAGTACCTCGCTACCTCCATCCGGAGGAGCGAGTCTGGGATAAGAAGGTCGAAGGGATACGTGGAAGGGTCGTAAGAAGGGCTGGAAACGACGGATAATCCTCCTTGCGTAAGTCCACGTGTCCCTGGGAACCAAGGTGGAAGTAGACGTCGTAGGATCCGGCCGCGAGGAACTAAGTGGAAGGAGGTCACGTGAAGTTGTTCTCGTGAAGTTCTCTTCGATTCCCTTACATCTCTTGCGTCTTTTTTTGCCCTTTCTTCTTTCCTTTTTTCAATCTATGTTATTTCATTCTTTCTCTCTCTCTCTCTCTCTTTGTCTCTGTCTTCTTGCTTCTTCCTCTCATCCTTTCGATCATCATCTTGGATCAATCACGGAACACAGCTAACGTAATCGAAAAGTCCTTTATATCCGTCGAAACTAAATTTCGAGGCAATTCGTGTCTTTCTTCGTATGGAACGAGTTGGCGCACCGAGGAGGAGGAGAATTAAGATAGGAAGGGCGAGAGGAAGGAAGCGACGCGAGGCTGCGACTTTGCATCGCCTCGTGGAACGATTGGCGTTCGAGTAGACGAGGGAAAGACATGCCGGAGGAGGAAGAGGAGAAGGAGGCAGGAAAGGGGAAGAAGAAAGGGACCCGCTTTGCTCGGCTTCCCTCGCAGTCTTCTTGGATCTTGTCGCGGCCCCTTATCTCGTTTCACCTGCATCTACCGACCAGAACCTCGATCCACGATTGTCACCAATTCTTTCCCCGGAGAAGTTTGTGAAACGCAATTTTCTTGCAGGTTGACGAGTCATCCTGTTGGTCGCCTTCCGGTCCCTCCAACGTTCTCCTTTGTCCTATCTTTTTGTCCTTCTCCTGCTTCCTCGTGGGTGAACGAGAGAAAATGTTAGACTATGCGTGTATCCATGCGATCTCAACTCGATGCCAGTAGCATTAACTACATCTTTGGTTCATGGGAAGAAGGTTTACTCGCGGTTTGACAAGCTTTTCTTGGTATCGTTTCGTAGACTCTCATTCTCTCTTTTTTTTCTTCTTCCGTCTTCCTTCTCTCCCCAGCGTAAATATGAAAAGAGGCGTTGATTTAGCATGATTTAGCATGCAATCTCAACTAGGTGCTAGTGGCAGTAACGTAAACCGTAGATGCACAGGAAGATGGTTTCTTCTCAGGTTGACAAGCTTTTCTGTAGATCGACTCGTAGTCTCTCCTATGCTTTCATTCTTCCGCTCTTTCTCTTTTCTTTTTCTGCCCTTCTCCGTTCTCCTACGTGAATGAAGAAAGAAGCTTGAGCTTAGTACGTGTCGACGTCATCTCGACTCGATGCGACTGGCATCGTCGTACGCTATGGATGCATGGGAAGAAGGTAAGTACGAAACGAAGCTATTCTTTTCCTCTTCGTACACACGATCTCGGTTATTCCCCGCCGTCTCGTCGTGGATTTATGAGCGTCGTTCTTAAGAATTTAGCGGTAAATTCTTCACGGTGCGAAGGAAGGAGAAGATGGAAGGTGCAGATGGAACGAAGGTAGTTTATCGCCAGAGGCCAAAACTCCTACACGGACGAATAACGCGTTACGATGGAGCTAACGAAATAAAGAGAAATTAAAGTAAGACTGAAGAGAACGAAATTAGAAAGGATGAATAAGAGAGAGAGAGAGAGGGGGGGAGGAATAGCGTAATACCCATCAAGGAGGAGCAATTCCACGATCGTTCGCAGACGATAACCACGTCGGCGTCGTGATCTATATGACGGGATTAAGTGCCGCTCCGAATCCTCCTCATATATTCCAGATACGGATGATTAATCGAACGTTCTCGTGGCTCGGTTGCCGTTCGCGGAATCGAACTTTCGTAACTCGAGATTGGAATTCGTTTGGATTCGTTAAGAAAGGAAATTAACGAGTTCCTTTCTTAAAATAGCGACTCGACGATATAAAAATCATGAATTCGAAAGACGATGACGATTTCGAAAAGTTCTCCATAGCTCTATTACTTTGACAAAACGTAGAATACATATATTATACACCATGTAAGCAACTATGTGCCACATATTTACTATTTTACAAATTTATATATATATAAGTAAGTGTGTAGGATCTAGAACGAAAGGACGGACGCGTTTGAAAAGATACGGTTGGTTTCTTCTAGTAACCGGAAAGTAAGCGAGCTCTTTGTTAATTCAAAAGGTCCTATAGAAAACCAAGAGAGAAAAAATATAAAGTATATTAAGAGTTTGCTTCAAGGTCTGTCCTCGGTCTAGGTGAAAACGGTTAACCAACAGCGAGCATCAACAGACGCGCTTGGGAACGTTTTAGAACATCGGGATAGAATATTAACACACGCGGTGACCCGGCGAGGACATGATTTAAAAACGAGATGTTGTAGAGTGAGAGTGAGAATGAGAGTGAGAGTATAGCCAGTCTTGTCAAATGAAATTCAACCATTTCATTATTTTGAAAGTTTCTAATTATTACCCCTCGGTTAACCACGACTCCTACATATATATATTATACTTCTATATGTGTGTGGTAAGTTACATAGCCCCGCGTTTCTTCGCATCGATCATAGATGAATTATGCGATTAATATCTTACTGGAAAATTGGGTTATCTTCGGTGCTGCAGATCGCAACCGACACCAAACTGGGGAAATCTCTGGAAGTCGGATAGTCGTTTGCTATAACGACGCCGAGGACGACGACAACGACGAGGAAGAAAGGAAGTTTCGCGTTAGCGTTGCTGGAAATCGAAGTTTCCGACGCTGTTCCGACGATAATTCTTGTTCCTCTCGTGATTAATGGTCGCAGCTCCGTACAACTCGAAGATGCCGACGCCCCGTGTACCTTTTCCAAGCGGTAGATGCGTTATCGATGTGCCTTCGTGCGCGCGGCATCTCGATCAATTTTCGTACATATGCACGTATCTAGTTCGGATGCCTCTCGCATCGCCCATCCACGCGAACTCCGCGTTGCACGTTGGAACTCGAGGGGCACGATTCGACCGGACGTGCCTCTTACGAGGTAGTTTATGTTTTACTCGAGAATAATCGCTATAAATAAAAAGATTATCGGTCGAGTTCAGTCATCAACGCGAGAAAATATCTAGAACGATCTATAAATTGACTCGAAGAAATAACAATTGGATTTATTCATTCATTTCGCAACGAAGAGAGTACGATTTCCTGGAAGAAGCGCTCCTATCGCATTTTGCAATAAAACAAATCGCAATTATGCAGAATCAAAGACTGAAAAACAACACGATCGAGAAACCATACCAAACCTCGACTGACCAAATCACACGACGCAAGTCGGTTCAAGCCTACACACCGAGACTGATAGACGAGCAACGACGAGCTTCAGAGCGCCTCTGGTGCGCCTTCGCAAATTGCATCGACCAGGTCGCTCGTTAGAACGTTAAAATTTCGCCTTGGAGTTTCGGAGGGATCGGCAAACGGGCCGAACTTCGGAACCAATCGAATAGCGCAGGTGTAGCTCGCTGGAGTACAAGTAGAGGGAGGAGAAGGAGGGGGAGCAGAACGAGAGAGAAGATAGATAGAGGAAAGGACGGGAGGGTGAGAGAGGCTCGCCTAAAGAGACAGCGAAAGTGGAGCGAGGAGAGATTGAAGTCGTGCAGCTTCGAAGAGTAGGAAAAGGAGGAGAAGACGGTTGAGACAGGAGGTGGAAAAGAGTGGGGAGCGGATCCCGCCGATTACAGGGCAAATCCAGTGGATCCTTTTCGTGCTCTCGTTCCGCGAACGAAGTCAAGTAACAATTCCGGGATTACGGCGCTTCCGAAATGAAATTTCATTCGCGAGCCTCGCCTTACGCCGGTTTTCCACTCGTCCACCACCCCCATCGACGTTTCCTCTCGCGTCTCTCTCCTTCTCTCACTCTCCTGTCTTCCACGAACCTTACAAACTTCCAACCTTCCTGCCAACATCCCCCCCTTCCTTTCTTCCTCTTGCCTAGAATTCGTCTCGTCGACGCCTTCGCTCTCCCAAAGTGTCGACCACCTCCCGGAATCAGCCGTCCCTCCCAATTTTCTCTTCGTTTGGAGAAAGGCGTCGGTGGATACGCCACCGGGGAGTTCCTCCTCTCCCAGAGCGATATTATTCTTCCCCCAAAGCGAGGCACTCTTTAGAAGACCTAGACGATGCCACGTTCCGTCTCGTTCTCCTCTTTCCTCGACGCCAAATCTTATTGGTGTTGCTGTTGGTGATGCGGTTGGTGTCGTTCTTCCCGCTCTTCTTCCCACCTGTCCCGCCCTAATCTTCGAGTAACTATTCCTAAACTTATCCAAAAGCATTTTCGACCGTCAACGTAATCTCTGTGCCCAGGCCACCTGGAGAACTTGCGAAGACGTTCCGGCATTCGACTGACAGACGGGCGGACGAACGAGCGACCTTCGTCTGAACACTGATCGATCGATCGATCGGTCGGTCGTTGGTGGTTTCTTTTCCTTCCATCCTGGCGGAAAGTGGAAACGAAGTGTCACCCACAACGACGCAGTTCGTATGCCTGCGACTTGTCGCTTTCCGCTTCCCCCACTCCTCCTACCGCTTCTTTTCTATTCGTTTCCTTCTCGTCGTCGCCGTCACGCTCGCTATTCATTTCCGCGAGAGGAAGGTGTGCGATTAAACGACGCGGAAGTGGACGCGTCGGTGCTGGGATTGATGTCGATGCTAGCTTGAATCAGATTTCCTTTGGATTTTTTATCGTGGGCCTCGTGGAGACCATTGGAACATATGCCTGTCGCCTTGAGAACGTCTGTCAATCGCAATCGAGCGAGACTTTCTTCGAAGGTACATCTAGAAGTCGTGGTGGGTGAAACAAAGATGGGAAGAATTTGTCGTTTTCTTTGCATAGGAGAAACCTCGTCGACGTGAAGTACAAGAAAAAGTGAGAGTTTTCATTACTACTCTATAAAGAAAAAATAGCCGCGAGAAATCTCCTTCGATTCTCCATTAAACATCGAGCGATACCAAAAACCAACATTGTCAAGCATTGAAGTGCCAAGCGATACCTAAAAGTTCTGGCGAATCGGTTGTAGAATCGAGCCGACCGCACGCTCGAATTTGATCGATGTGAGTCTTTGCGGTTGCCATTCAGTCGTAAACAAATCGAGACAAAATTAGGGTAATACTTTAATTTTGTATATCGGAATATATTGCATATTTTATATTTTGAATGCATTAAGACGTAAGCAAACGAAGACAAAATTTAGGTAACGATATGCTTCGAAGGTATACATATTTTACTATTATGAATAACCTTTATTCTCGATAGGATGTTAGAATAAGACTATACGAGAATGAAAAACAGCGCGATCGCGCACCTTGTCATTTTTAGATACGGAATCAATCCAGTGCTTCCGCTCCATAAAAATTCTCCATACCAAAACAATCAAGACTCGTGGTACTCAAACTGTTAAGGCGTATTCACAGCACCTTCCACCTCATTGATATTATCACATCACTCTACCTAGTCAAGTCTGTATGCAATTAATCAACTTTAAAAAATCTACGAAGAAAGAGTAGAAGAGAAGAACAGCCTCGAAGACACCATCCGAAAAATGGCTTCGACAGACGTGTGGCGCGTTGAACGGCGCGTTTGACCTTGCGCCGTGGAAACGCGGAGGAACGGAGTATCGAGCTTGGGTATGCGGAACGGAAACGAAGTGGAAGTTAATCGGCGTCGTGACGATTTGTTAAGGGATTATTCGGACAAATCGAGATAACTGTCGGTACATGCTCGCTTAGTATAGGTGTACGCACAGCGGCTCGTTGATTAGCATGCCACAGCGCAGAGATAAGCGGCCTAGCCACGACGATATAGCCGACCGACTGCCAGATCCGAACGATCACACACACGATCTCTCTCTCTCCCTCTCTCTTTCACCCTCTCTCTAGAACATTTCACGAATCCTCCGCACATAGCGCCGCTCGACGATGCGTCCACCCAGCAACACGATTTTCTTCCTCGTTTTAGTTACGCTCGAGGGGACTTTTAGCTTCAACGGGTCGCGCGACCGCGTAAATACCCTTCGTTCTGTTCGTACTGCCCTCGTACTCCATTATTTCTGCGTTAGCGTTCCCGGTTAAACGTAAATTCTGGTGGATGCAAAGACGTAAACGTTTAAATCACTCGAACCTTCAGAAATCGAATCGGATCGTAGCTAGAAGTCCGACCTTCTTCCTTCTACTTCTTCTTTCTAGCAAAATACGGTTAATTCACTTTCGTCGTTCTTCGTAGCTGCGTTCTCTCGCCGTAAAAAGATAATCTTTTTTATTTCTTGTCGATAAGTCGCTAGAAAAAAAAAGAATTAAATTCCGAACGATACTCTCGTTTGTCGTCGTTTCGCGGTCACTGCGGAAACATCGCAAGAAGAAGGTTTGGGTCCTCGCTCGATGGAAATGGAAAAGATTTCCTTTGAAAGAATCGATGTCGTGAATAAACGCGAAACGTACTCGAAGCTCGTTCCTCGAAATTGTCGATAGAGAATGGCCGACGGTCGCTCGTAGTCCGGCGTGGAGTCGCGTGACACATTGGAGAGACTAATAGAGACGTAGTCGGGTTTACTTGCCGATGTCAGCAGGAAGTACACGAGTGAGTGCAGCTTGGGCTGCTCCTGTTGTGGCTCGGCTGATGCTTCGTGCCGGCGTGACGTAGATAGGAAGCGAACAATAATTGATCGTACCCCCCTAAGCTCCCGCTATAAGCCCATGATCCTGTTATTGTGGATACTCGTGGTACGGGTTTCCAATTCGCCTACCGGCGTACCTAAACGCATTCATTTTACTCCTACCGTTCGACCACCGCTTACCAGGAAAGATACAAAGTGTCCGCTCGATTTCTCTTTTCGCCGATGCGAGTGCCTACAAACGATATCGCGCGATCGATGTCGACAAATTTTCTAATTTACGCGACCCGCACCACGATAAACCCAACGAGATACAGGCATGAAAGAGAAGCCTAAAAAACGGAAGAGAAAACGGATCGTGAAATGGAGAAAAATCGAGAACGATCGCAATGAATTTCTGTAGAAAATTTCGCAAAATTGAACTCCCTTTGCCACGCTTTTTCTTTCTCCAATATTAATTGCAGCCAAGTTAAAATTTCATTTGATCTTTCAGCCTACTCTATGTCCACGATCGACGCTCTAGCGATCCTTGATGATTTCTGCTCGACGTTTTCGCGTTATTTCTCGTTCGGCTGCGTCGTGCGCAAGCGGTCATGCACGCGTCGCCTCGATTTACTTTCCCTTCTTTGCAGTTTACGCGCATCGCTGACTCCTCATATTTTACGCGAGCATCCTCGTTTTCGAACCATCATTAAAATTTCACGGTGTTTGAATGGCGACATTGTTTATGGTTCGACGGAAGCCGGCGGTCACCTGCTCACTCGCGATCGTACCCGCGAATTCAGCCGACTGACCATTTTTTCCTGCCCTCTTTTTCCTCTTTTTATTTCTCCTTCTCTCCCTGTGTCTTTTTCTATTTTTCCGCGCACGAATGAGTGTGTACGTCGCTTACAGCTTTTTTCAGCCTCTCTATTTGCCTCTCTCGCGCCAAACGTCACCTGAAGAGTCAGTATAGAGGTAAATGGAAAAGCGTGTCTACTGATAAATCATCGACAACACGCTTAACCAAACATAACTTTCGTTGCAGAATTGTGCGGGTCGATCTCACGTTGCTACGGAGAAAAAATGTACAACGCTTGGTTCTACTCGTACTCCGTCCTCTATCCTTCCACTAGAGACCCCCTTCCCTTCCCATGGCCTCATCGTCCTCGTCACTCGACTCGTTCTCCCCTTTTTGATCGTTGCCAACGATCACCATGCAGCTCTATACAGTCGGTGGGTTTTGTGGATCCGTTTGGCGGATAGGTTCGAGTGCGCGAAAGTGAACGAACGAGAGCCACGCTGGCAAACGATGCGGAGGGAAAAAGAGGGAGGGAGAGACGAATAGAGGCGTACAATGCAGAGCGAAAATATCGAATCAATTGGTAATCGTTCAACCATGAATCGTAATAGTCATCGGGTCTCGTTTAATCGACGCGACGCCGTTGCCACCGCCGCCATCGCCGCGTTCCTGAACAATTTAAGCAGGCAATAGTAATAATTGGAAGCCGCGTTCGGTCGGGTCGCAAATATCCGTTCAAAGATTTCTGAAATAGCCTGAGTTGGATATAGTAATATTAAAATCGATTGAAATAATCGTCAAGATGTTTTCTTCCTTCGCCGTGGCCAACGATTTTTTTTCCCCGGTCAGGAATGTCCGATTGAATCATAAATATTCTTTCGAAGATGTCGGAAGAGTCAAAGTTGGATATTGTACTTTTGAAATCGATCGAAACCGTTATCGAGGTGTTCTTTACTTTCAGGGTCGCTAATGATTGTTTTAGAATGTTAAATTGAATCGCAAAGATTCGTTCAAAAATCCCAACATCGATTGAAGCATCATCGATATGTTCGTCTCTCCTTATTTCGATTGACGATCGTTTTGTCAATCAGTGATGGAAATTAAACGTTAACATCTATAAGGTTACGTTCAGTCGAATCGCAAACATCGGTCCGAAAAATACGTTGCCAGAGAATGATGATAGTTAAACGTTAATCAACCAACGGGATTGGCAAGATTAATTTTAACATCGGTTTCGGCTACTTTCCCGACGAATTCAAATGAAAGTCAAATAAGTTTAATAGCTTTTCATTGTAGTTGTCTAAACATGATGCATCGAATAAAGTCCATCAACTAATTGGAATCGTGCTTTTACGTCCAATCGTCAAAATGAAGAGAGTTGCTCCGGTCGGATATGGTTTTTGATTCTCAACTATTTTATGCGCAGCTATTAACTGCGTCGTGTATCAAATAAATTGCAAAGCTTTGATCCGGTACGCGCTCCGTTAGCCGAATTCGATTTCACGTTGCTTTCCTTCCTGTCGCCTTTTTTTTCCACGTGGAAGTGGATAATTCCGTCGATCTGATAATCGAAAAATATGCGTTTAACCATGAGAAATTCCTATCGGTTGAAACACCACGATCACGATCACCGAATATCTCCAGGGGGTGTCCTTAAATTGGCTTTCTCGTTTCCAGCAGTCACATCGAGTAGCAAATCTGTCGTTTCTAAATAGAATCGGACCGGTACGGGGGGTCGGCCTTTTCTCCTCCCGACAATAAGCTCGCGAAAACCCCATGGGAGAAGACGAGACGCCGCGCGTGCCCATCTGTTCGCATGTTACCACCGAGAGTTTCTATGCTAATCGGTTGCCAGCCGTTTTTTGTAAGCAACGCGATCGTTCGCCCGCAAAATTAAATCTTTCCCGCGTTCGATCGGCAATACGGCTCGATTTCGATGTAAATCACCTTCTCCTTCGGCGCGATCCTTCGAGAGAGAATAACGAAACATCGCCGTAACCACGTGCTATCGAGCATCGATTCGTCTATAACGATTTAAAGAGACGGTGATCGTTCTAAACAGTACCGTAGACTGGGAGAATTTTTAAACGTTTTCCCTTTAAAATTCGCAACGATGTCGAAGGGAGTTTATTGAAATTCTAGCGTCGATGTTTTACCTTCGACGTCCTGCAGAGTGAGACGAAGAAACGGACGATCTCGATTCAACATCTGTACTTCTTCCACTCTAAGAACGATGGCAATATCAACGCGTGAATAATTCGCAAAATCTCTAGTCGATGTTTTACGTTTTCCGTTCTAGAGACTACGAGGAAGCACAGAACGGTGCCAAAGTACCAAGCAATAGCGTCTTGCACGAAGGCTCCCCCGTGGGACGAGGAAGTTCGGAGGAACGGTAGGACAGGCCCTAAGACGTACGAACGATCGAAGCCATTTGGAGTTTCGTGGATTCGCAAATCGACGATTTACGGTAGGCAAATAGGACGATAAGCGAACGCTTACAGGACGTAATGGGGCCCGGCTCCATAAGCGACCGGTTTCCATCCAAGATTTGCATTACAATGTTCCGTCATTACGCGCCCGGCCCAATCAAACGTCTGGCACACGCCGTTTGCCCGGTTGAGTGTTTATTACCAATGCGACATGCAAATCGCTCGACGCTCTCCTTGCGACGCACCACTCCTATGTATCGTTGCGACTGTGCCCCAGCCTTGCGCGTCCATGTATATAGAAATAGTTTGCGTACACGCGTTGATCGTCTCACGGTCGTATCAATAATTCGTCCATTCGCGGCTGAAGGAGTTCCCTCGTCGTCTTACTCGCGAATTTATGTATTAGCCAACGTCCCTGGCAAATTGTGCACTGCATTCGGCGATTTCGCGATCGAGAAGTCAAGTTGGAAAGGAACTTTACGGAAGGGTCATCGTCATCGACCTTCGTCAGAATTCTCTTCGAGTGTTTCGACTACTCCAACGATATTTCATGAACACTGGAGAATAAGTGTAGAATATGTAGTCGCGAGATTTGCTAAGAACAGGCGTCGTTAAATGTACGATGATGACACGTCAACATTGGAAGATGCCAATAAAATATGCATTAAAACGAGTGTATGATTTTCCCTGGAACTTCACCGTTGATGGCTTAATGTATTTAGGCGAATCTAGAATATTAGGAGAACCTAGAATCCAATATTCTCGAGCCAATATACCAAAACAATCCGATCGAATTTCAACTCGTTCTGGATAGATCGAGAGGAGGAACAATTTAGACAATCATGCGTTTTAATCGTTCCTAAATCGACTGGTAAAAACGAGGAGGTTACGAACTCGTATTGGCGCCGCGCCACCCTGCGTCTTCCTGCATTCATACGCGTGTCTCCTCCGCTCCAGCCTGAAAGTGGCTGCATCCTCGGAATAGGGATGCGTATCAGCGCCAAGAAGGCGATTTATCAAGAGATATAGTAGCTATGGCGTCATAGGTAAGCCAAGAAGGAGGTACGTTATCTCGAAAGAGTCGAGAGGGTCAGCGGGTCCCTCAGGTCGAAGGGAATATTAAAGAGCGGGGCTTAGGTTATCTTCGAACTGGTACCGGTTCTTTTGAAAGCGCGGGAGGAATTCGATCCCTTACGGTGATCCCGGCTACCTTCACGCCGGATAAACCTACGGGTCTCCTACTGGAGGTTCTTCTCACTCTCCTTCGTGTGCCCGACGTTCCGTCTGCCTCCCACGTATCCACGATCGTCGATTTTATCTTTTCACGCCGAACGACGGAGCTACGAACAGCGCCTTTCCCTTCGAAACGTTCCTAATTTATTTCGCGATATGAACAGATAAATTATGACGATCTTTAGGTCGACCATCCGCATATCATTTAGTCACGATTCACGTTTATTTAATGCGATTCGTTTCAAAAACAATAGCTTCGATTCATCTGACATTCGACCACATTGATTCGGGGATATATCGATACATTAAATCTACCGAAAAGTTCTGTTCGTTTGTGAAATAAAAAAACTAATAATATTTTCTATATCGCAGCGTTTATTAATATACATTATTTGTGATATATTATCGATCATTGAATGGAATCATTGAGCAAGAGACAGTGACATAATATATGAAAGATTTTTTTTCAACAGTTGTATTAACGACCGATACTAATTGTAACACTCACACTCAACGTTAAACATTAGTTTACAGACACGGCTTGCATTCAGCTTGTCTGTACGATCGTCACCAAAAGTTTGCTGCGTTTATCGTTTCTTGGGTGCGCCAGATTACACCGCACAGATCCACACATTTGCATGCATACATACATACGCAGAGTTTGGTTGTTTCTAGAAGCTTCTACGGTTACTACGGAAATTCAACGCCCAACGCTCGCACTCATATGCACTCCACGTGACAAAAGTCAAATGCGATCCAGGTGCGTGCCCTTGAAATGATACACCAAGGGTTTAGACGATCCAAGGCTAGGCAGTCGACACCCTACAATAGTTCGATCGATATTCACTGAAAAAAAAATAATTCCCATCGTTACGTCCGTCCGGTAGACCTAATAATCACGATGAAAATTCCAGTCGAAATAATGAAAGAATATCATATAAAAAACACGACGTACGGAAGCCAATATCAATTAGCTCGGTTAGGACAAAAACCAGCTGCAATCGTAATCGGCAGAGCCGTATCTGAAATCCGCCTCGAATAAGACAATTTTAATCATCGATAAACATTGCCATTGACAAAGACGCGATAGTCGAAAGTAATCTAGAGCTTCGAGAGAAATGGCAGCTCGTTTTCATTAAATTTTATCAGACCTCGACACGCGTACGCCATCGTAGATATGCAGACGATTCGTAATACGTATTAAAAGCCCTTTCCCATTCCGTCCTCGGTCGACATCGTCGAGCGTTCCCGATCGAGCAGAGAAACGTCACGGCGGTCCATTAGGAGCGCGTTTTGGATTTCCACCATAATTGCGCAATTATTGACTCCGTGGAAAGTTGGTCGGCGCGCGCTTGCGCTTGCGAAAATCGAGGAAAGTTCGAAAAGCGGAGTATCAGCTTCACTGCCGGCGATTTCGGCTGGTTGAGAGCTACGAATTGCCCGTTCCTACGGAAGAGGCAGGCGGCAACGAGACTCCCTCCGCCATACCACCAACCGGGACTCCCCGTTACCGTCGTCGTGCAGTTCTGGAACGCGCCGTCGCCATTGAGGAACAATAAATGACTATTGTCCAGACTATTACCGACGAGGGAGGGGGGGGGGGCACCAGACGAACCGCGTGGAAAGAGGAGCACCGAAAGAGACGGCAAGCTCTCCCGTTCGTCCGATGATGGCGCGCGTGACTGTGTGACGTTGGGCCAGTGTGCACTGGCCTCTACTCGGCTAGAAAGAGAGAGACAAACCGACGGAAAAAGTTGGAAAGAAGGAGAGAGAAAAACAGAGAGCGAGAGAGAGAAAGAGACAGTGAATTGGAAAGGAAGAGAGAGAAAGACAGAGAGTGAGAAAGAAAGAGACAGAAAGAGAGATAACCGGCTGGAGGGTGCACCAGCCATCCCACCCTCCCAACCATCCTTCTCTTCACTCCTCACCATTCGAACTGTTCGGTGGTCAGTTTCTCTCGGTGCATGTGGCTCTCTGTGTGCACAAGAGACGCGAGTATACGTACCACCATTATTTCTCGTATCTCGCGAGTCCATGCACGGCCCGACCGTCCGCCAATGTCGACCACCTCCCTCCATCCTCCTCTTCCTCCCCCAAGCCGACACTCTGCACTCCCTCGTTCTTCTACCACCTAGAACGCTGTGCTTCCAGCTGACGACGATCTCGCAGCAGCCTATTCCGCACCGTTGCACCGGAACCTTCCTTTTTTCAGTGGAAGAGGAGCGGAGACGGGCCTAGAAAAGTTTCGAAAGATCGGAAATTCTAGGCGATTCCCCGGAGTCCAATGGCGTTCCGGTACTCGGGAAGACTATTAATCGACAGTCGTTGCGTAATTCGATCGTCAGGCGTAGAAATCAATTCTTGATCCCTATCTTTTATCGATCACAAATTGGTACAGGTTGAAATGATAATGTGCCGTTTCTCGGCTTTAAAACGAGCTATAATTCTTTGTCCTATTGCGAACGTTTGAAGCGCTGCCTTATTTTCTTCGCGTTTCAAAGGAAGAAAAAAAGACGATAAGCTACGTTCGGTTTTGAGTGAAAACGCTGGAAAATGAACGCCCTGGCCGATCCAAAAAGTATGGAAGATTAGTTAGGGCAAATTTCGGATACGGATAAGAAGGAGTGATTGGTTGTCAGCAAACCATTTCTCAACGTTTACAACATTTCCTAACGACGCAGTTCCTACTTTCCTCTCGCAATTGAAGCAGAAAGGGCATCTTGCACAAAACGATTGCTTGAGACGAGAAGCGATTACCATACGACAATCCTAAAAAGCGAAATTCGTGGACTCAACTAGACGAGCAACCATCGGAATGAAAGTGGATGAAGGATTCTAATCAACGAGGAGGCGTTTTAAATTGGTGTCTTCGTCTTAGGTATGCGTCTTCGAAATACTGTTATAATAAAACGTGCGGCAGAATCACACATACGATGTCAAACCTATTTACACACACGCAAGAATGTTTCGAATGTGTGTAGCTGGGAGCAAATGCTTCTTCCAACGCCATGAATCGTAGGATAAAGCGATGCAGGATGGAACTTCCGTTCGAGATGCGTATCGTACGGACGATCTCGCGCTAGCCGATCCTTAAACATGGATCAGATTCTAACCCTCGCGTGCCCCACCTCGAGATCTTTTCTTTTTCTCTTCCATTGTTTGCATCGACTGGAGTCGCTAACCGGTCGAGAGGAGATTTCTTTCTACGAGTCTTTTATTGTTTAAGCAAAGACAGCCTTTGGTCATGCAACCGCGGCGAATAGAGAGAGAGAGAGAGAGAGA
>JAITYT010000114.1:1392017-1403272 GCA_025433975.1 Liostenogaster flavolineata
TCTTTTCTTACAAATTCAATGCCTTTTATTTTCAGTCTTCCTTTGACATCTTGCTGTTTATCTCCGATCTGTTTTAGAATTCATTAATTTAATATGTTGCTGCGACGACATTGAAATTATGAATAAAGTTCGATGGAGCAGAGACCAGCTTTTCGGCAACGCTCGATCGAACGCAATTGTAGGATAAATAACCAGAAATAGATGAGTCATCTTCGAGCTATTTCTGAGTACAGAATAGCTTGCCTAGATCCTTTACATATTATGATATGTATTACAAAACGTTTTCTTGTACTTATTTTGCATTTTATTAAATTTAAACATCGCCAAGACAAAAAACGCCAAGCAACATTATTATATAGCGCAGGATTATATTAAATTACTTTACAAATTTATATGGTACAGTATTTATATGGTAATATATTGTATTTGAATGTATACTTTACTTTAACTTTTAATACTTATATCATAATAATATTCTACACATATCCGTATTCATTTAACACAATTAATCTAAGTATACCTCTTTATTTATAAATAAGGTTATTTACTCACCGAAGGTGTTGCGAAAGCAACAATCACGATGAGGAACAAGCACACACCCGAAGTATACATGATTATCTTCTCCAAGTACTGTGTACCAGGCTCTTAACAACCTACCTCATTTATACCCAACTATGAATGGCGGTATATTGACAATCAATTTGACATAGAATAATGATAACGACGTAAATATATTACTCTTCGCGATATCTGGATGAAGTTGGCCCAATGAAATAATTAAATTAATGGTCCCGTCCGACGTCAACATATTTTATGTTCTTTAATAGAATGTCGGTACAATAGAAATGCTTCAGGAAGTCACCAGCATCAAACGTTCAATGTATTGTTGGAATAAAGAATAATTTTTGTTGTCTAAATTGATACATAGCGCAAAGAAACTAGCGTAGTAATTCTAGACATAAAAAAATTACGAATAATTCTAATATTCTCAAATTTTATTAATATAACTGTAAGACTTTTAGTCGAAATAATAACAGAAAAAAGGAAAACACGTTTCGTTATTTGAAAAATTAGAATAAAATATCGATGATATTCTTTAGGAATGCAAATAAAATTCAGTTAAATTTCGAGAATGATGATATTTACCATAGAATGTATAAATCCTACAGACAAAGAATATTTGATACGAGCTTTCGCAGCCCGACTTACGAACAATGAAATAAAACGACCTAATCCTTTGTGGTAAATTGTACCTGAAGGGCATGCCATTTATTTCTCTTGCTACTTGAGAAATCGAAGAAAAAAGAAAGTATAAAAAAGAGTTGATTTCACATGAATTCCTACGATCTGAACGTTAAGTTGACAACGTCACTTTAATCAATCTTATCAACAACATCTTAATTGTACAATGGATCCAAATGATTAAAAAAAATTTTCGACCACTTTTGTAATCCCGACGATGTAAATTTACAATCGTTCTAGTAGAGGCCTTATTGCGAATGTATAATGACTTGATTAGTTGTTTCCGAATCTTCGACTGACAAAAAGTAGGTGAAATGATCGAATTCACATACCGGAAAAACGACACGAGCTCGTTTTTTGTGACAAGCAACAAATATATAATAATTCACAATACGATAACTCAACATTAACGAATCAACGTTGCTTTTCTATTTTCATCGTTGACTCGGTAATATACTTTAATCATATAACTAAATGTTATCTTAAGATATTCAAAGTTTTTTTTCGCAAAAAAATTATGCGGAAGCACCGTCTCGAAGATTCACGCTGCAAAACTCGCAGTTCTAAAACCAACCTAAGCGCTTTGTAGTATGTTCGAAAGTACAGTAATTGCTCTTTCGAAAAAGCTCCAAGAAAACTCGGTGGATCGAACCGTTAGAGCTTTTCAAATCTCGACTTTTAAAAAATTTCGATTTGTACAAGGGTACGTTTGAATATTCGCCATCTATCAGATTCTCAAAGTATCTCAGTGAAACGTTCGCGATAACGTAAAGGAACATCAAAACGTTCGGAAAGTCCGATAGAAGTAAAATGGACAATTTGTTAAAGCGTTCAATCAGCTTCGTATTAGCCAAATTACTTAGAGATGCAGCACTTTCTTTTATCACAAAAAAGGACTTTCATAAAACCTTGTACCTCTGGGCAATCCTAAATGCCTTTGCATATTTGAGTAGCGAAGAATGCCACCCACCAAATGTGCCAAGTATAGGATTAAAAGACATAAGCCAAGGCCAAGGTTCTTCGCTACTTTGTTCTGAACTACATGCGCGTTCGATTGAAGATGCACGCACCCACTCTGACATGGCACGCGTAGCCAGGACAAGAAATATATAAAAACATGAGTACTTACAGCTCATAGGCTCTCATGCCATCATAAACCTTGAACCATCTCATATCGGATCAGTTCAGTCAGTCAAGCTAGATACATATATTCATTCGTTCGTATATATTACCCTTCCTTCATGGATCCTGCATGACATTCTACGTCGTACATGACTAGAGAAAAAAATGTATTCAGTCTCTAACTATTTGCATCATAAGCATCCACGATTAGAACGTTGTATGAGTGTTTTAGTTGATCCGTATATCATTCTTGACACATTAAACAGTACCTGAAAAGGGAGGAGGGTGAAAGTTGCTGGAGAGTGGCAGCAAGCGTACTGAGGGATTATCCCTATTTTCCGCAAATATTGCAATCTTCGTATATGAAAAAGAGTCGGTTTCATTATTAATTTTTAAAATTACGCAATCAATTTTAAGCATCCTGTAACCTTGTAAAATTTGTGAAATCGCGTATTGTAATCTCAGTGATTTACATATTTCTGAAGAAAATATTCAAGTCATCGATGCACTGGTCTCTGTGAAGTGTGCGTTAAAATGTCTGCGTTTTAATTGTTTTTAGCTTTTCAGTTAGAGATGAAGCTCTTTTGTTATATAAATAATCTAGTTGAAATGTAATGCCTCATGTTGTTATACAATGCGTTGTTTGAAATAATAAATGTATTATAAAATTATCTTAACACATACATTCTTCGATTAAATTGGTCGAACATATCTGATGCATTCTACAGTAATTCTTTCTTTCTTCGAAAAGGTACGTAAGTACATCTACTAATCGTGGATATATCGATATAAACATTTGTATTAAACGATGTAATTTAATGCAAATGTGAAAATCATTTTCCGAGTAATGAAATGTATAAAACTGGTCGATAACGTCATTCTCTCCCATCTTTAATATGAAAATTCAAGTACGCAACTAGCGTCAAAATATTCAATGTCTAGACAAATTCAAGCTGGCTTTAACAATGCGCGGAAAGTATGAGAGGCGAAGAAAGAAATATTTCGGAAGCATTGGTAGCTTAATTCATTTGTTAGTCCGTTGTTGAGCGATTCCCATGGAGAAGGCGTCGTTATAATGCAAGAACTTAGTAGAGCTAGAAGAACGATCAAAAAGAGAGGGTCATGATGGTGCTTTCTGATTTATGTCGTCGTGTCTGCGAAGTGACGTCGTCCATCGATCATACGAATGGAAACACCGTCGAGCTCGTGCGAATCACGAGCCGTTGAGTATGCGAAATTTCAGGCTTGATTCAACGTGTCGCGCCTTTGTGCGTGCACGCGTTCATCCGCACAATCAGACTTTTCTTCTCCTTTTTCTCTTTCTTTTGTCGACCACCCTTCGAACTGACGCTTGGAAACACTTTTATTAAAGCACGATATAAAATTTCCAAATTTCGATCGAAGGATCTAAAAATTCATGAAGTGCAACTGGAGACTGAAACATTTTCGAAAGAAAAAAAAAATGTTCCACAGACAAATCATACAACAATCTCAACGAAATTTACACGTTCGATGGATTCCTTCTTCCTCGCTAATAGTCATTGAATTGAACGCATCTAAAAACAAACCGAGCGGTTGATGCTTACTTGCAGGACGCACGTGCGTGATTGGCAGAAATTCATTTCGCAGGATTTACATGACTCGTGGAAATTGCGTGTCTTCAGCGCGTACGCGTCGCGAGGCCCTTTGTCTAGATGACGACGTTTGTCATCGGTAGGAGCGTAGCTGCAGCGCCATCGTCACCATGTCGTCGTCGTCGTCGTCGTAGACAGAAGGGCAACGCCTAAGGTTGCCGCCGTAATATTGGACACAGATGCAGTCTCACGGCAAGATTGACGACGTCCTTGATAATACCCAAGACGCGTTGGCCCTTGCACGAAAGGAACCCTTTGCGTTTTACGACGCCCTCGCGTGTCTACGTATACGCAAACCCTCCAGCCTCTCGATAAATCAAGGAAGTCTCGCAAGAAACGCACTGTCAATCCTCCCCGTTTGTTTCTTGCCACTCGGCACCCATTTACGATCGATCGTTCTTTTTATTCTCTTGCAAGCAGGTACGCAATGCATAGTGGATCCTCGTCTTTCTTCTTTACCTCTATGCCGCTGCCTCTCGCGAAAACAATTTTCTTCGTTACGTTCTGCGACTTTCGACATGATACGTTCTTCGATATACGCCAGCCTTCTCGTAATTTCATCAATGCGTGCTAGTCTGTTCCACGCTTTTTTCCACGTTTGTATCTTTAAACAGTTACGAGCTATGCACTGTTTATCCGCAAAATTTTACAATTAACAATACTTGTTAAAGTTTTCTATTAAGAATCTGGCAAGAATCCAAGTGCTAGTACCCAAACCTCTATCGGGTTGTAAAAAATTAAATTCGTAAGAATCGTATTTAGGAGCAGTAAAATCTTTTTATTCCATCTGTTTTCGAAATGCTTTGCCAACATATTCGCAAGTCATAAGAACCTTGTTTGAAAAACAGTAGAAAAGTTTCAATGAACGTAACGATAAGAACGTTTAAAACGTTAAATTCCATTTAGAAAGCGATGGATCGTTCCCTAAGGAAATATTGTATTCCCAATGTCAGAAAGCAGTACTTTACCCCACCTCCGCTTTTCGAATACCCTCTGTACATAAGACAACTAGGGAAGGTGTGGATGGAGTGTGTGTTTAGCGCGTGAGTGTATTTTTGAAATTCTTCTCAAGCCCCCTACGAAATATTTCGAAGAATAATGCTAGATAATAGATAAAATAAATAACTCGGAGTTGTATTCACTTCTTCCAATAGATTACACTTCTCATCAATGTAATGAGTGTGGGCATAGTTGGATCTAGTGTTGGTTGTCTGATTGGTTAATAGAACAATCTAACTCTTGATATTACATCATCTAATCCTTCGAGCCGGATAATAGGTCCTCTGAACCGAATGATAACATTATACGTAACATTTAATATTCATTATCAATATAATGTGACATAACGTTACATAATTCCGCAAAGTGTTTAATAAGGCAAGATAACTTCTCGACATCGTGCCTGATCAAAAGACCGCTAGCACTCTGGCAATTCGACAGGATATTGACCAACTGACAGACAGCCGGACGGACGGACGGACGGACGGACAGACGAGGAAGTTCGCGAGGGATCGATGGACGATCGCACGCATCGGTCGCAAGCGAGGCGATCCGGCGTGCATCGCGAACCCAATGTTTGCCCACTAAACAGACTTTATAACGAGACGAACGCGTGCAGCATGTTGACGGAAAATATTGGAGGATCGTAAGCTCCGGCCATTGTCCACAACGAAAGGGCGACCAGTTTGCTTCGTGTTCAATGGAGGGAGCGACTCGTCCTTCTCCTCTTACCTCGTCTGATCGGCCGATCAACCTTTCCGCTTCCTTCCATACTTCGCGTGTGTCACGCGTCTCCCTTCCTCTCCAGCCCGCCCTTCGTTCTGGCTCCAGCCGCCGCCACAAGCCAGACTCCCGTCGGCTAGTCGGGCCAAGATCCGGTATTAAATAAATCGATTCGTGGGACATCGAATGCTTCTGACACCGATTCAAGAAATATCACAGTTTAATAGTGGCCGGTAGACGACGACTCGAACAGGCGCCACGATTCAATCGCACGCCAATAGAAAATAGAATGTCGTAAAAAGGTAAGAATACCCAACCCTTACCGCTACTCGTCATTGATGTAGATAATTATGAAGCTACAAAGGGAAACCCCGCTGGTGCGAACTCGCCAATTATGACCAGGGTCGGGTGATTAGTGGTGTAGACTAACGTTTGTTCGTTGACAAGTAAATTGTAACTATTCTTTTCGTTTCCTCTTCAAAGACTGTATTTTAAAGTTTGCCAGTGTAACTTTGAATTCACGCGTCGTCAGTTGCTCGAAGTCGTTTTTGGGAATTTAGAAGAACGAGAAACGAACTCTTCTGTATTTTATCATCCGAAAGAGTCGTTATACTTATCTAGAAACGAACTTCATTGTTATACGTAACTTGAAACGTTACATATTTTTGATATTTTCAATTGTTTATCGATAGTCCAGGAACAATCTAAATAAGATCGAAATAAAATCTCATTCGTAATAAATTCTATAAAGAAAAGTGTTTCGACGCACCAATCCCCAAGAACTGCGCGTTCCCGGCGGGTGGACCGAGACGGTCCTTTCCTCTCGACAAAAAATTCTCTTATCGCACGATTCAATCGCGATGGCTATCTACACTGGAGAACGGTCACCACTGGAGACCGATAACCTCTAACGGAAAATCGTGTCGTATCAAGAGATAGGGTAGTGGTGGGAGGGGAAGGAAGCAGAGACGAAAGGCTTTTTTCGTAGCCCGGACAGAGCTCGTCGTCGAATATTCTTTCCACGCGCACTATCGACTTCTCGAGGGGTTCTGTGCTGTAGGAAACTGGGAGAACCATCGTGGCGCCGTCGGTACATCCTAACGAGCGCGTTACCCTATAACGTGGACAGCTTTTTACAAGAACCACGTCACCGATCGATTCGAATCATATATAATTGTAAGAAACGCGCGTGTGTGAGCGCGTGAGGGGGAAAGACCGCTCATAATGCCCTTCTATCGTCGATGGGTTATGTTGCTTGCTCTTGAGAGGGTTCGTCTTGCGAAACGATCTACGTACACATGTGAAAGAATATTCTCCCTTGCATCCCGGGCGATCCAAAACACAGTCTTTGCTTGTCACATTTGACGTTCGTCGTAGGGGAGTTAGTTGAAGCTGATAAAGACGAAGCAAAGACGAAGGACCAACAGCGATTTTATTGTTTATATCTACTTTAATTTCAATCTAGACGTAATCTGTTGCAATTTGTAAATCTTATAGGCCGAATTCGTTGGACATTGACCTTTTACTCGCATATTCTTCATAACGATCGAGTCTCACAAATCCAGCCAGTTCACTGATCATCAACTTCTATGAAAAGTAATAACGAGAACGTAACCAGTCGATAAATTAGATACGCTAGTCGATCAAACTCGCAGCTCTCCGTTCAACCTCTCGATAGTCCTCCTTCGACGGGTCCGCAACGAAGACCCCTTCCTCCCTTCCTCCCTCCCTCCCTTCCTCTCTCGTACGGTGAACAAACAGCGGCCTCGTAATGGGATAGATCCGACCACAGTGCGCCCTTCATCGATGCGGAAGAGAAACAGGAGAACGGCATTATCGGTAAACGCAGACCCGGGATAACCTAGCCGGACCAAGAACCATCCGGTATACCTGGTCGATGTCGAGGCACCATCACCCACCGCCACCAGCATGCACGCGCTCGTAATCGATGCTGGGTAGCCGCAATGCCTATCGTTCGATGTTCACCGATCTTCCGACAATCCCTCCTCGTGGTCTAAAGTCCTGGACATCGAATGCGTGAAGAAATGAACGAGAAACATCGACGTCGACATTGAAATTGTCACGATCGAGCCTCAGAGAACCTATTCTGGGAAAGTTCATCGACGTTGGCGTCATCGCTTTGGACTGGCCATGAGGAGCGCCACTACGTTCGACCGTTGGCCTGTGTTCTCATGTGATTCAACTGGAATTGACCGGAGGTTTGGAGTAGCACCAATCGCATCCAGCGTCCTGGATATTGTCGAAATCGTGATGAACAGGACGATTAACGCAACATTGCCAATATCGTCACCATCGAGCCTCGTTATCCTGGAAGAACCGACCTACGCCATTGTTAGCGTTTCGGACCAGTCTGGAGAGGCGCCATTACGCTCGACCGTTGGCCTACGTTTTCTTGCGAACACGACGAGAGACTGAAATTGAATCGAACATCCTGGACGTCGTCGAACGCGAGATGAAAACGACGATTAACACACCATTATCAAAATCATCAAAATCATCACCATCGAGCCTCGTTATTCTGGAAGAATCGATCTACGTCATTATTATCGTTTTGGACTGGCCTGAAGAAGCGCGATTAAGCTCGATCGTTAGCCTGCGTGATCGCGACTAGAAGCATCGGTCGTTTGGTCGGTCGGTTGGTCGCTCGGCTAGTCGACGAGATTCCGAAGCGCGCACAAGGGGTTTAGAAACGTGTGATCCTTGATGAAGAGGCCATTCCGGATCGTAATCATCGCGTGCGCGAGCGATCGCGATGTATCGGACATTACGGATGGCCGATGCTCCGTTAGGCGGCTTACGAGATAGTTACCAGCTCGTTACTACGTCGATGGTGCCACTTGTCTCGAGAGCGAAACGGCACGAATCGCGCCGCTTCTCGAGCCCTCGCTCCAGTCAAAGGACCCGATGGGAAACGCAGGCGCGCATCCACATATCTCGCACGCTATCAATCGTTCTTGCTGACCCATCGATGCGGACGAGATCAAGCGCGCTTCCCTGTTATCGATCCCTACCTCGCGATAATTCTCGCCGATTTTCGTGCGGGGCATTTCGCATACGATTTCGACTAGCCTGCGAAATTTAGCGATACCAGGTACTTGTTGAAATGAGGAAGTTCAAACATTGTACAATTTACTCACGTTTGTCTATCTAATAAATAGATAGATTGATAGATAAATACGTGAATACGTTGAGGTGGAGGATGACATTGCAATCTCATGTTGTGTATTCGTAACGCGATAAAAAGTCTGATTATCTGATAACGAAGTCCCTGATTTTAAGAAAATAGACGCTAGGCTGTTACTGGAAAAGCGTCGTGCCAACATGTTTCATAAAAACAATTCAACCTCTCCGATACTTCAAAAGCTTCTATCTTTGACTTAGAGATTATGCTCTATATCTTATAGTTACTTCATCGTAACTTTGATTGAAAAAATGAACAGTTCATTCCGACAAAGGATAAGAATGATTGTTCCTTATCTTATTCTTTTCGCAACTATTCGCAATCCACCAAGGCATAGGCCGTAATTCCTTTCGTGATTTCTCCACCCGGCCATGTTCCTACCCCGTCGTCGATGTGTTCAATGTTGACCAAAGGAACGTTCCGTCGTGTCGAGATACGAAGAGGCGGCGCCGACCGCCGGGAGAAGAACAACGTGCGTCGATGGGCGAACGACCGGAGGGTGACTGGAAAAGGGAGGAAGCGGTGGGCGTAGGGAGGTTTCGACGCCGTTCTAAGTCCATACAAGCGCTGCACTACGAAGATAAAACAGGTTAGAGCGTCCGTGATTGCTAAATGCAGTCGGCCTCGGGGTCCCGAGTCCGGTGAGCCCCTTAAATCACGAGTAATCATTTCTGACCACTCGGCCGAGCGAGAGGAATCGCGCTCTGCAAGCCGGCTCGTTGCATCGATTTGCTCCCTCCTAAGGTGGCCTTCGATCCGTAGGAACGTCTCGAGCCGTTCGAGAATCGAGAACAATCGATTTTTACGTACATCTATGAAGGAGCAGCTCGAATCTTCATAAGAAATATAATTTATTAAAAAGTAGGTGCATAGAAAATTTGTACTCGCGTCTTAGATAAACGAAATAGAATTGAAACCCGGAATGTCGCTCGAGAAACATGCCATTTCGCCGAGGTTTCAAAAAGATCTATTCGTATTCGTACGAATATAAGTGACATACCTCACCCGAATCTTCCTCAATTTCAAATGACGTCACTAGTTCGCTCATCCGGTCAGAATGTATAATAAAAACGATCATACGAAGTCACGATCGACGAAACTGTCGCTTTTGATCAATTTGGAGCAACGATGCAGAATTTACGAAAGAGGAACCGTGTTCGTTATTACGCATTTTTGTACAAACATTGGCACGGATCCTATATGTACGTGCAGCGACACGTTTGTTTTTTCCACGAAAAGAGAGAACGAAAAGGCAGACATTCATATATATACCAAAAAATCGACAAAGGAGTTCGGATTCGAACGATCCGTAACAGCTAGAATGGGAAATGTGGGTCGTGACGCGCAAATATGCGACGCCGATGGTTTTGGTCAAAGAGCAAATATCAGCTTGCGCTGACGTCGCGCTGCTCCGAGAACTCGAAAAAGCGCCGATGACGCGCGCCATTTAAAAAATGATAGGAATGGCGTCCGGACGCTGTCGAAGCGAACGGGTCAGCGCGCGAATATTGGCGCTTGACAAAATCATCATCGTGGACGATCGACGAGTCAACGAGAAGTCCAGAAGCTTCTTCGTCGGTCTGATGATCAAAAGTGACCATCAGCGAGCTAAAAAAAAACGAAATCGGTCTGGGTCTGTTGATCAAGAGCAACCAACGATAAGACGAAAAAGGAGATGTAGCACCAACGGCAAGAACAAAGAGAGACGAAACCATCATGGACGATCGACGAGTCGTTCGAAAGTCCAAAAGCTGTCTGTCTATTGGTCACTCCTGACCAACGATGAGGTAAAGAAAGAATGAAAGAAAGAAAGAGTAGCAGGCGGTAAAGCAGCAACGCCATGGGGGTGGTTTTTTTAGGGAGGTGGAGAGGTGAGTCGAAGGGAAAACGACCAGACCGCGGTCTTCGTTATACGATCGATGTCATTTGCCTAGGGAATTACAGACCTCTGTCACGCTGACTAATCTACTTCGTTACACGCGACAACGTAACTCTGTCACGGACAACGTGACTCCCTCTTGCCCCTCAACTCCATCCTGTTACCAAACTGCTTCGTCCTTCTTACACACCCACACGTATATGCACACATTTGCGCCCATAACGGAGGGAGACGAAGTCTGTGAGACCCTCGTGACGCAAGTGTCTCTTTACCCTACGTTCTTTCGCTCTTTCTCTCTTTCTCTGTCTACCTTATGGGCGGCCTATTCGTCTCCGCTCCAGCGTGATTCTTCTTCCAACCTCGTTGAGATAGGGAAGTCGCAGGAATCTCGATCTCCATTCTCGTCTCTCTCTCTCTCTCTCTCTCTCTCTCTCTCTCTCTCTCTCTCTCTCCC
>JAITYT010000114.1:1408942-1427670 GCA_025433975.1 Liostenogaster flavolineata
GCTGCTTTTTCCCCCTCCATTCTTCACTTGCATCCCTGCCTCGTCGTTCATTTCGTTCGTACGATCGATTTCATTTTTACCGAGAGCGGGACGACGACTTTTGCCAACGAATACTTCGCGATGTTTGCGCTTCCGTCTGATATGCGCGCGTCTTTTGATTTACGTAGAGACTCTAAACATCTGCATGGATTGAGTTCGTTTCATTGTTTTCGATGTAGACGGCTTTGTGACATACACGTGCTGATCATGCTAGTCCGTGGATGTTTATAATAATAACGTATATGAATAATATATAATATAATATAATAAGGAATTTACAGAACATTATAATAACCGTGGTAATGTCTTTGTTCACACGCGATATGTTTATAAAGAAATAGAAATTTAAAGAAAAAATTACTACTGTTCAGATATTTATCTGAAAATTTCGCATCCTAGTTTGTAGATAACTCACTAAATGGATCATTTAAGGACGAACGGGCTTAAACCTGTTCCAGCAGCATGGGAGGTACAAATACCCCTCGGTGTCGACTTTGAGGGAAATCGAAACCATAAAGTCTCACTCGAACTCATTACTTTATCGAATAGATCAAACCAGCCAAGATAAGTTGCCATTCGCCTAACACATAAAAACACCCAGCTGTTGTAAATACTATCTCGCCTATGGTCACGGGAACCAGGACCACTCCCTTACCTTTAACAAGTCTAACAGATTTTTGAAAGTTTCTCCTGCAATAAAAACTCATGTTTTAAAAACTAGTTTAGAAGCAACACAACCTATTTGCTTTGATATAATTGTAGGCAAAAAAGAAGGAAGTAACTCCTGAGGCGCTGTACAACCACACTCAAGGAAAATTAATTAAAAAAAATTAAGGAAGAGTTCGAGTTCTTGCTCGGTCAGCAGGCTGTAAACGGTCAGAGCGCTAGTATGAAACGGTGTGCAACTGGAAGGTGTAGTATTCGTTCTCTTGCGTAAAAAAAAGTTTCGTTGCTCAAAGACCACTGTGAATCTGTTCCATTATTTCTTCCATTGTGACAGTGAAAGAAGCCTAACAGGTTACGAGCGCAGTGTTAAAACCTTGACAGCCATGCCACGTAAAACGATAAACTCTACGTTAGGTCAGTTAAGCTTAGTGGGAAAGTATATTGTGAAATTTCTTCTTCGAAGCAGCGAGAACAGCCAAAGTCCAATCCGATTTTAAAGCGCGTGTCCGCAAGACGTCGTTTTCCGGCATTTAGACGGTTCATTCGCGTTATTACGCGGCACGATCGCTAACGGCGAGTGCGCGAGTACGGCCGCATTGCGTTGAGCCGCTGATTGGAATTTAAATTTTATTCATAGGCTCGTTTATATCCGACCAGTTACGTATTCAAATCGAACTTGCCGCGTTAGCGTGTGCGCGAGTACGAACACGCGCGCGCGAAAGCGAGGTCCACGCGTTCGATAGCTGCCATACTTTCGATAATTCGAAAGCAATTCCAAAAGTGGCGAAGTATCGATCGTCGTGCGCATGAAATGAGTCACGACGAGACGCGAAATAAATCGCACTCTGCGTTCATAAACTATTGTATAAATGCATATGCAACGATCGTGCCAGAGTATGCAAAAAAGCACTGCCGGCTCTTTGTAATCAAGGAAATAGTTTAATGCGACTATTAAAGAACAAAAACAGTGTCGTAATCGTATTAAATAAAACGTGACTGCACATGACTACGCTGTCGAGAAGCGAATCGTTTTAAATAAAAAAAGAACACTTGTTCTATTCGCAATTCCATTCGTAAGGACATTCGCCTATAAAAATAAACAAGTTAAATGACTTTGTACATTATTTCTACAAAATACAATTTTGTAGAGATCGTCCACAAAAATACCGAAGTAGGAGTACCATCTAATCGCCCACGAACTATCGATTATCGAACTGACTACAACCTCGAACCTGGGATCGGTAGCTCAACGACTAAACATAAGGCTAGGGTTTCATACAGTTCCTAAAACTCCAGAGTGGGATTTATTATATATTATTAAAATCACTACAATTTCTAACCGACATGTAGAACTATCGTGACGACAGGACGTAGCTTAGAGCAAGGAACGATAGGAGATAGGAGAAAGTTAAGATTTTCCACGACAGCAGCCCTCAACGACGATGCTTTCTTGGATGGTCGAGACACGCGAGACGCGATGCGTCGTCGAGATTTACCTGGGCGTTAGCAAACGTTTGTACGTACGTTATTTCCCTTCCCATCTCTTCTTTTCCTCCTCCACTTCCTCCGCCACCCCTTTACCCTCTTTTCCATCTTCTGCTCCTGTACGGTCGTCGTCCGTGGCCCATTCCAGACGAGTTGTAAGAGTATTTGGCATGACGTCAAACGTGGATATTAGAATTCCCGAAGGTGACCCGGGGCCCGAGAAAAGGACAAAAAAAAGAAGGCACGGCTAAGGAACGAGTCGGAAGACGAGGACCAAGAAGGATAATGTAGGACGACTATGTGGTATCCGGTCGTGCGTCACATTCGTGATCGGCCTACGGTCCTTGCAGTCGTCCTTCCACTCGGTCTGAGTCTCTCTTTCTCACTCCTCTTGCTCAAAGGAGCCTTTATTTTTGGCACATGCTCTCGTGCATGGCCCTCGTCTACCTTCGAGCTTTACGTAGGTAGGGTGGGAGAGGACATGCACCGACGTCTTGAAATTTTTTTCCCCGACCGATCGATGAAGCCTATCCCTCTTCCTTGTCCTCTCGTTCCATCTTCCTCTTCCTCGCGCCGTTGCTCCTTTCGGTCTCCGGGGTTATGAATCACACGTTTGAGGAGAGTCAAACGCGAGGAAGGAAGCCTTTAGGTTCTTGCGTTCGTAGACTAGAGTCCAACGCGATTTTAACGGCGTTGATCTCACGATGGATCATCGACTCGTACCAGCTTTCAATTAGACATGGAAATGTCTGCGTGACGAATAAGTCCTCCTGTTTTTATTCCATATAATTTGCGTACTGGACTCTTCCTGGTCCTGAGAAATCGCCATTTTGAATCGAGTCGATGGATCACGTTCTCGTGACTTTGCTTTTTTCAGCGCTTAATCCTTTCAATGATCGACGATCCTTCATTTTGAAAGTGCATAGAAGCAAAGAGAGAGAGAGAGAGAGAGAACAAGTTAATATTACTTCGACGCAACGAAGCGACAGAGAGTTCTTTGGGAATTGCAAATTTTCGTTAAATTTTTCGTTAGGGAAATTCAGGCTGCGTCGCTCTACGTATACAAAGTGGCACTAAAGGATAGAGTAGATAGCTAAGAGGAGGTAGAAGAGGGGCCTCGAATACGGCGCTCCACGGTAAAAGCACAAATATTTGACGGGTAAATAGAGTGATACTTGATGCGGAGCGCCGGTTGGCGCAGGGTGCCGTTCCTTCTATCGTCGGATTGGGAAGCCGTGCATTCCTATCCAGTGCGTCCCAGGGAATGTTTTAGAAGCCCTGCCGCATCGACCACACGGTTTCGCTTTCCACAACGCCTGGGTAAATTGCAAACATTAGCTTGCAACTTGCAACTCTTTGCCGCTCGATCCAACCACCCAAGCAACCAACGAGGAATACAGTATTATGCACCCTGTCAAGATGTCGATCCATGACCTCCTTCAACTCCTTACCTAACGATTCGTAAATTCGAGATCGCCGATCGAAATGGCCGACTGGTCGTCGCGTGATTCGCTGTCCTTTGAAGTTGTTGATCGGGAGGCACATTGTTATATAATTCTACCGCGAAGTATCGTCGGTTAGAGAAATCTAGAAATTTGTTGAATTAAAGAATTTTGAGTATGACGAATAATGTCGTATATACTCCAGTTTGATTGTCACGGGTGACTATGAACGCCGAAAACTCTAGTAGACATATCTACTAGACATGTCTGTAATCCATTACATATTTTCATCGTGGAAAGTTTCATGTATCCTACAATTGTCTAATTAACCATCCAAATTATAAAGTAAATCAACTCCGCAATTTCACGCGATGAGTTTCGACTCAAACAGTCGCAACAATGTATTATGGATGCTAGATTATTTCACAATGAAGTTGGATGGAAAGATCGAGGATTTCAACAAATAAAAAATGCTCTAGTAAAACCACCCACTAGTGGTGACTATAATCACTCTCAATTAATACGTTTCGTACCAACCCGAATTCTGGTAACTTGAAGCTCTAGCCACGTTTGTGATTATCAGTAATTTTACATCTAAGATCTGTTTTTCAATATACATAGTACGAAAAGATCATAGTTATAAATAAAACGGTAAAAAGTGTAAGATGATTTGCAGAACAATGCTATAAATTGTAATTAATTCGAGTCAAATTCTCCAACACAATATTTTTTAATAATGAAAAATTAACTTTACATAAAATATATTATCGTGGATATTGTTAGAATTATATTAAAAACTTATTAACAATTACAACTGCAAACTTCGTTAAAACATGACGAAAATAAATGCAATATATCGAAACAACCATTGTTAAGTGAGCTATTTTCTACTAATTCGTACGATTTCGGGCAAATCGTGTACCGTTCTTTTTAACGATCTCTTTCTAACAAATTTAATCTGTATAAAGAGACTCGAACGATCGTCGCATCGATGCGAAGTAAAAAACCGCGCAATTTTACGCGACAGCAAGGTTGAACTCGAACAATCGCAAGAACGCATTACGACCGCTCGACGGACTCGAGGCGGAACGCGTGTTTGCACATCTGCATCGACTTACAGGAAGTCAATTTATTCGTGTCGATATCGACGAACGTAACGTGTTTACGTCCAATGCACGCCATACCACAGCACCAGTGTTTATCGTTCGTCGCTTCTACTTCCGTCGTCGTTGCGTTTTCCATCGTCCAGCGCGGAGCTCGAAGAAAAGCATTAAAAATTGACAAAACGTTTTTTATTTGCACGTAGGTACGAATCCGCGTCATCGTCGAGCCACACGATTCGCACACAACGACGTGGCTTATCGTATTAAAGGCGTTCGATCGCTGCGTCGCGCGGCTCGTCGAAAGAAAGACCGAGGAGTGACGATCGAATTAAGCGCGATTATCAGGCATAATTCATCGTGTCGACGGAGGGAACGAATTGAACCGTCGACCACGTCGCTCGAGGGTGACTCCCGAGCGAGATTCAGCGATCGTCGTCGTCGTTGCGGAAGGGAATGCCTCGCGTCTCGTAATGTCGCGGCCACGAATAAAAAGAGCCATCCGTCCGGCGTAACACATAATACGTTTATAATAAATCGTAGCCAAGTGCTCGAGGAAATAAATTCCGTCGAATCGAAAGGGTAGGTGCGGATGGGGATGATAGGCGGAACGACGGTTCGGAAGAATCGAATATTTATTCAAATTTCTCTTTTATTCGCCAGGACGAATTCGACTGCAAAGTTATCGGAACGGACGTGCAGAAGTCGCGAGGTAAGATGGACGAGCCGAGAAACGAGGCAACCTTTCGAGAACCTTGACGAGCCATGTCCTTCGAGTTTGGGTAATAGATTTACTAATAAAATCTCTATTAACCAATGGTCGCGTTAGCAAGATATGTAATTTTCAAGAAGTGTAACATTATTCGATCGAAAAGTTCCGCGAAAAGCTTAAGGAGAATTTCAAAAACATATTAACTGCACTAACTCCGCTACCCTTTTCTACTACCCTTAACCCCTTTGGCTTTGGAGCGTTCACAAACGAATGGTAAAGAAATCACCCAAATTAGTTCAGTTTAATTATTTTATCAAGCTCGATGACAGAAATAAAATCTTAGAGTTAAGGTATAAACAAAAATTTAATAATTAACTAGATAGAGCCACTCTATCAGAGTTATGAGTCACTCTACCGATGTTATAGAGTTATGTGAGGTCCGAGAGACACATCTCACGCACGGAGTTTTTAGGAATTTAATTCTTGACGACACGAAATGGACCTGGGCAATAACACGTAGATTTTTTCGGATTTTTAATAGGAAACCTTAATAATTACGATGGAATCGGAATGTTATTATCCGCGCTATCACGTGACTTCTTTTTCGGTGTTCCTCGAAATCCGGTCGAGACTAAATCCATCGTCCTTTAATCTGAAAAGGCTGAAGAATACGAGTACCACGAAAGCGTATCTCGACAGCGCCTATCCATCGAGGAATCGCGTCGCTCCCTTCACCCTCTCGACCTCTTTTCCTAGAGGACGAACCAGTCCCTTCGATTCCCTCTTTGTGCTTCGTATCCTTACCCTGGGCCATTAAGCGCAATAACGCGGCTATTATTCTTCGCAATGTTATTGAACACTCACCGTAATCGTCGCATAATTTCGCGATATCTCCCCAGCGCGATGGTCGCCGTCGTGAAAGGAAAAAACTGTCGATCGAAAGATTGAGCCCTTCTACTTTCCTCCCCCTTCGATCGGCGATGGATGACGCGCGTGACTCGCGAATTTGCGTGCTTTCGACACTTTAATTGGTTCGACATTGATCTTTTCGAAGCGCAATAGCTTATTTTATTATTTTATGATTTTCTACGTGTTAAAGTTTCATCAACCTCGCCAAAAGCTAGAACAAAATCAAAACGTATCGTTTATGTTAATAGTTGTGTAAATTTATCGAACTGAATGATAAAAATCGAGTTACATCGTTCAAAATCTAAATAAAGTAACGAAAATGCTGAAACAAATTTAAAGGATGCGAAAGTTTTATCTATTTTAAGAATATAAAATGCAGCTGCCTCATAGTCATTAGTAACTATAAAATTATAATTGATCTTGCAACGAAGATGAAATAACTTGGCGACATCTGTCTTCTATTTTGATAAGAAAAGAGAATTACCTTTTACTCTTCGATACTCTTTGATCACTACCAAATTTTCATTACGAACATCGACAGCGTTTCAGAGATAAAAACTTCCCTTTCCTTCCGATTTAAACTTCGCTACTTGCTCTAACTACGATACTTTACTCTGATATCAATTACCCAAAATTGTATTATTACAGAATTAGGTGAATGATCGCAATTCCATGATTCGCGTCACTTGCGACGTGGCATATTCAGGAACGCCGACGGAAAATTCGTATCTCGTCTCCGATTCTGGAAATGCCGCTTCGCGTGACACCGTTCCGTCGACACCGATCAAAGAGGCGACGTCGTCGACATAACGACGACGACGTTATGCCTGAAATCGAGAGAAACAGTTTTGCTGACGTATGCCTGCCGTTGCATAAGATAAATATCGTTCAACTATAAATTCCTCGTATGCTAATGCTCTCGTTGAACTCCAAACTCCACCCAGTCTGTCTCCATTCTTGTCTTCTTCCGTGCGAGCGCTCAAGTGTCAGAGATACTGACGCGTTCCTCGCTACTCATCTAAGAACGAATTCCCACTTATTCTCGATCTTGCTCCCTCCATGTTGGAGCATATGCGTGGCATCGAGAGATCGAACGCTAAAACCAGCACCAGAAAGATGAAGAGAGTGAAACGGAGTAAGAAATAGGGGCAAAGTCTGCGACGTAGAAGCAGTATTAAAAAAAAAAGAAGCAAGAGGAGAACGAAGGCCAGACGTGAAGATTGACGACGACAGAACGAATAGATAAAGAGCGACCAGACGAATCTCATTGGCAGCCGTGGTGACGATGTTAACTGAGAAAGCTAGGCTCGAAGTCAGCCAAGCTCTACTGCTTCTGCTAGCGGTACTGCTGCGTCCTCATCCGCGTGACAACTTATAATTCGATAGAAGCCCGTTTCGCAGACGAGTTCGCCCTTCCTTTCGTTCCTTCTCCTTTCCTTCGTCGAGCTTCCAGTTGGCGTTTCCTCGTTTCTACGACGACGACTCGACGTTGTCGCATTCGCGAATTCAGATGCCAAGTGGCTCCGAATCGACGCGAGCGATCGCCTTTTTGCACGTACCAACTGCGTCGTCTCTTTGGGCTCGCTCGTTCGCATCTGCAGTTTCCTGGACGACGATGTTGAGAGAAATAGGAGACGAAACAGTGAGAAAGGGAGGGAGGGATAGAGAGAGAGGAGAGAAGGAGGGACGGTCTAATTCTCCTGATTATATCGCGATGTTTGCACTGTGTTCGAGCAAGCTCCGCATAGTTAACCGGTTGACTGCAACTACGCGCTCCTCGACACGTAATTCGAACGTCCTACGGAATTGTTATGCATGTAAAGATGGCTTCATAAGTCTGAGAGAGAGAGAGAGAGAGAGCCACGAATCCACCGAAAAGACGAGGAAGGACGAATGGACGAGCAGTCGAACTAGGAAACGTAGGAAAGTTTGCCAATGAGTCCTAGACACCAGTAACGAAGCATGACAAAGGGAACTAACGCGTTCGCTTGCCACGAGATATCAGCTTCCCGTGAATGCACGTAGAGATATCCGTACGAGATTCTTAGTTTTAGATTGTTGGAACTCGGTTAGAGGAAACGGCATTAGCGTTTTAGCCTTTGAAATCCAATGGCGATTTCAATTCAATCCTCCAAGTACCAGGAATGCTCCACAATATTAAATATAGTAGTTAGCATAAGTCGTTGTCAATGTCGCTCTAATTATGGATATCGCCAGGTATAGTCACGGCTTCCACCTTTTCTATTGCATCGTAATAACTGGCTTTTTAAAGGCACCAAAATTAAAAACAGATTCTTTCTACGATTCTCGTGAAAATCTAGAGTCTAAATTCTAGACTCTAGACTTTTAGCTCTAGACGATGTTTTAAATTCTAGATTCTACGTCTTGTAGCACGAATCACCTAGCTCTGGACTAATTACGAAGCAAGCGATCGACGTTATATCGGACAGGAGCCGCGTTCGAATTTTTCGGCATGACGAGATCTATGTGCGTTCAAACTTGGTCGCGTTGCCGTCTTGCGAGCGGAGCGGTCCGCTCGACGAAGGTGGAACGGATAGAAGGTAAGCGCGACTGGCAGGGCTCGTGGCAGGGGGTGAAACGGAGAACGAGCTTGCTCAGCAGATTGGTATCAATGGAGACAAATTGAGTTGGCCGGTGATCGATGAAGTTCACCAGCCGTGACGCGAAGTTACAGCGGCGTGCACAGCGCTTCTCTCCTTTCTCTCCTCTCCTATCTGCGACGGATTTCCCCCGTCCTCCGTCAGCCCCTCGCGCTCACTACGACCCTTGCTATCGCACAGGTATTCGTTCAGGAGCGTGCCTTTGCTCGCTCTCGCACGCATCTTTCCATGAATTTACACTTTTCGTCGCGAACGACGTAGCGCGTTCCTAAATGTCGACGATGAGATCGAAAACCGAACCTATTTGACTCGAGGGACGGGATCGATATTTACATGTCAATATCGATGACGAGAAAGGCGCGCCAAACGCTTATTCTTTCCCCCTGTCCTATATTTTCAATCGTTCTATCACGATCCCTATTTTCGCAACAAAATTAGTTGTGAAGCAGACCTTTACCTGCTAGTACGCATAGTTCGATGAATTATCACGTTTCGTCGCAAACGACGACGATGAGAACGAAAATAGAGAATAAAATAAAGCCTTCGCTAATTGTACGAAAGATCAAATCGGTTCAGCATCGAAATGATGAACGACGACAATAGTGACAATGATGAGGATGATTAAGACGGTGAAGGCGTGCAGAAGGCATCTGCCACCCTCCGTTTCGACGTTCTTTCGTGCTACGAATTTAAATCTAAATTATGACCTCCTCGCAGTTCGACAAAAGATTTAAGTCCGTAACAGCTCGAAAGCGTACTTTGGCCGCTTTTAAGCGTGCCGTTCGATGAATTTACACGTTTCCTTACAAACGATGTAGCGCTTAGGCAAACGACGATGAGAACAGCTCCAGGGCTGTTCGATTTGGGAGACGAAATCGGTTTAACGTCGATTCGATCGTCTTTCGGCTCGACGACGACGATGACGACGACGCTTGGGAGCGAACGACCACCTCGAAATGGAGTATCCATCGCGGTCTCAATTTCACGCGGATTAAGTATCAAAAAGTGGTTAAACGGCGAGGCAGGGTGTTATAAACTTGGCTAACGCCACTCGACGGAACGTAGTTATGTACCCTCGTGTTCGATGAGTGTGTAACTTTCGAGGCAATCGAACCGTTATCGCCCTTTGCAATTTTTCGTTAGCTCGGTTGCTGACTCTGCTATCGTCGAGAAACAATTTGTAACCTAAATGAGGTTTCGAATTAAACTTATGTGTCTTCCTTAGCTAATTAAGTATGCGTATCACCTAAAAAGTCAATTTTCTTGACAAAGAGGATTTTCCAAGCTTAAAAAATTGCGATGAAACAAAAGATAGAATATTTCATACTTTTAAAACGTTATCCAAGGTTTTTGACACGCACAATGCTAATTTGGAATAACGGATTCGACACGAACACTCGTTTTGAACTTCCACGTAATTTGACTAAATATCGACAATTCTTAACCCTTTCATTTTTGGCAACGAATTCCACCGTAAACAAAAAGCACAAAGTGCAGCATCACTCACGTAGTGAGATAAAGCTTCGAAAAGCACAGCACGCTCCTTCCTCGGCATCGAGATCTCTTCGTTAGGAGCTCGCTCGCGTAAACTTCACGAATATCGACGATCGATCGATACTACGATCGCAATTCTCGTGGCCAGCGGTAAACGCAGTCTGATCACGCTTCCAATAGACTGTCGTTACCGTTGTTGTCGATATCCTCGCGTAACACGTTCATTATCGAGGAATGAACTTCCATTTAACACTTCGACTGTCGACTCTATTTCCAGCGACCGAAAATTCCAACGATCGAATCGGACGTCTCTCTTGCTCGATAGACTGCTGGAAAATCAAGACAGAAAATTTCGTTAACGAAGCACGAATGCATCCAGGGGCTCTGGATATCCGCTGATATTTTGATCGTCGATGGATGGACCAAATGGATTCTGGATCAAAGCTGACTCTCTAGTCAGAAATACCTCTTTCGTAAAAAAAAAATATATCGAAAGATAGACACGGAAATTTTGCTCGAGACTTCGTCGACGCGACGCGAGCCGACGTTGTCGTTAAGCAGTGGCGTAGCCACGGTTATCAAGACGCGATGTGTAAACTCAGTCAGACTGGCGGCTTTTAGTTGATTAACGCACGTCGACCGTGACGACTTCGGTCTACGTATCTCGAGTACAATGAAAACAGCTTCCTTCGGAAAGACGGATTACTCGAGATTATTCACTTTCGAGCGGCTCGTCTCCCAATTCTCTTGGCGTTTTCCGAGCCGTCCGGCCTGAAGGAAATCGAGAGAGGCGGAAAGACGGCACCTTCGAGGAGAGTCTGAGAGCCAAGACGCCTGGAGACCATAGGTAAGATGATGAAATTCAGCTCCTTGTTTGAGTCCTGCCCGTCTCGATGCCGCGAATCTCACTTCTCCCGCGAGAGAAGGGACTCGAGAGATCGACTACCTCTCTCTTCGTCGCTCCTACGCTTGGTAGTACGTCTCTCTCGCTTCCTCCGTCTCGAAACTCCCAAGTTCGTCTTGCTTCGACAAATCGGGCTAAAAAAAAAGAAAAAAAAAAAAAATTAGATTCAACTTCTTCCATTATTTCGTCCATTCGTGTCTCGTACGCCCTCGAGTACGATCGAATCGAAGTGACTGCGCGAATGGAGAAGGATGAAATCGTCGCTGTACGAAAAGAAAACGAAGGACCGCGAGTCTCGTACCGCCTGACGAGAAACACTGACGCATATTATCGACAGCGCCGCATATAGAAAGGCCGCTGCATTTATCGTTGGAAGAGGAAAAGAGAAAAATAGAAACGCGTATCAATATTTGATAGCATTTCACGGCTTCGGATCGTTGTCCGGCGCTCGGCGATACGTTTTCGAGTAACTTTATTACGCGCGCGATAATATTTACATTCGCGTGTATATTTACCTTTATCCCGGCGAAGTAATAATTAGCATTAATCGATACGAGTTAATACTCGGAATGAAATTAAATGGAACGTAGCGATGCCCGATAATATCGCCGGGAAATCGGGAAAATTGAAGGCGCGTTCCTGGTTTTGTTCCGCTTCGATCGAAAGTGCGTCGATTTAAATCGCAGTGGTCTGTAAGGAACTTCGTTTTTTTCTTTCTTCCTGTCGGAAGCACGTTGATACGCCATTCGTTCAAATCCATTCCAAATAATCGCGTAAATTATTCTTTTCGGTAGGGTCCATAAGGAGAATTGTTATCGACTGTTGGACTCCGAGATCTCAAAAGCAAACGCTCCGAATTTCTCGTTTCGATAGATTTCCATCTAGTTCGACAAAAAGCAAAGTCAGTGTCCTAAAATCGATGACAGCGAAATATGGATGACGTCACGCGTGGAAAAATGCCGACGTTGACTTCCTTCTTTATCCCTCGAGAGGCTCCTGGAAGGAAGAACTTTGATTCGACTTTCTCCGTGAAAAGACGAGTTATTCCGTCGGATTCGTTTCTCCAAGCTCGAGCGAAGAAACACTCGCAAGTCGTTATAAATCGGCGCTCGACGTTCGCGTTTGACGCGTTACGATATCGAGCTGCCGGTAGATTCGTTTGCAAGCGCGCCCTCTTAATGGACTCGCGTTTTTCCTTCCCTCGTTCTTTCTTATTGGAGGCGACATGCGCGATCGAGGTGCATTATCTCGTCGTAACTACGCGCGTGCCGTTGTAAGTACGCCCTTAGCATCGTCGCGAGATCGTGATCACGGATACGAACGATGCTCTTCCTTCTCGGTCGTGCGCGCGTCTCTCTCCAACCGAAAGAGAATTTTATCGACGCGAGTACGTGCTCCTACCATCCGTTCCTTCATCTTTACATTCACCGTCCTAATGGTCCGCCTCGTGATCTTGGATGGTCGCGATTTCACGTGTCTTACGATTCTCCATTTACGCGTTATCGCGAATCCGCCTTCAAAATTCCGGCCTGTTTCGATACTCCACCCACACCGCGTTTCCATCGAAATTGTCGAGACTTTTATCGAGATCGTTCCAGAACATCTCGACTGGGTAGTCTTCCCGTGTTCTTGGGCGGAAGGACTTCTTTGAGATACGCTAATCTGCTTAATCTCTTAACTGTTGGGTGTGCAACTAAGTGATCGCGGATTTTGTCGATAGATGGTCTTAGCACGTTCTTTGACACCCAACCTATAGCGTTTTCTTGCCGTTTGGACTTTCACCTTTAATTGAGTTAAAAAATTGTATCGATTAGTTATTTAGTTTCGTTTTTATTCCAATTTAAAAATGGAAGAACAAGACGCGCATTTCAGACATATTTCATTGTATTGTAGTTATGTGCCAAATTTCGTTGTGGTGATTTTTCGTTGAAAAATGCGGAAATTTTCCTTCTTATTTAAAATCCACGATCACTTAGTTGCCAAACCAATACTACGCGTTGCTTAGTGGCTTTCATCGATGTCATCTTTTTTAATGGAACCCCGCTATATTATCACTATATCTTGTGTAAAACGAATACCTTTCGCGTGTCACTTTATTTTAACATAAGTGTAATGAAACGTATAGTGAAAAGCATCGTATTTTTTTGGGAATTCTTAGGCGCGTTCGCTTGGAGAAATTCGTGAGAAAATCAGTCGGGTCGTAGTTACGAAAATGTAGCTGCGACGGAGTTATTCGTCCTCGTCGATTCGATAAACGTCGAAGGAAATACATAAATTGCGCATTGTGGGGCGCATAGGCGCTCACGAAATACGAACGTTACAGCTCGTTCTCTCTAACGCAAATATTCAAATTTGAAGTTCGCTTCATACGCGTACGCGCACGCACACGTACGTAGGTACGTACGTAGTAGGTTGGTAGGTAGCTAGGTAGGCATCGGTACGTCTCGTTTGATTCGTTCTATTTTCTGGCATGCATAATGCACGTTTTGCACGAGTTTGCATTGCCAATCGCGAATTGAAAAACATTTTTCACCGTCCGAATTCCTACCATGGAGCTTCTCCGAAGGGAGGATGCAGCGTTTCCTGCGTATCCTTCACTACGAAAGGTCTAGTGAAATCAAAAGTGTGGGAATTAGCACGCGAAAGAAATTCAAAATGCTATTCGCTCATAAATTTATTAAATCCTTCGTAAGAAATCGTTACGTACGAGTGAGATTCGGCAGAAATAAAAGCATACGTGGTCCAGATAACGAATTTAAAAAAAAAATATGCATCGACGTATTAGCCTTCGGCTAAATACGATAAGCTACGATAGAGGTGGTGATGATGTTGGTGGTGGCCATGTTGGTGGTGCTAGAGCTCGCGTTTAATTAACGAATGTCCGTCGCACGCGCCTAACGGTTTAAACAAACGTCTAAGCTGATACGCAACGCGTGCAAAACGGCTGTATGTAGTCCGGGCACACGTACGCGCGCGCGTTAACCGGTCTCCCTTCGTATTTGCAGTCGCTTGTTTTAATTTCGTCATAAAAAACCGACTGGTTTAAACGATGTATGCTAACACGCCGGCTTTTCTAGCCAAGCTTGCAGCACCCAGGACGACCGACCTCTCCTCGCCCCTTCTTTTGCATCGACCCTTCGCACGGTGTAGCCCTTCCAACACTCGCAAATATTCAAGCTCGTGCACCAGGATTATTGTAGTCGGAGGCGCGCTTGTGAGGAGTCAAGGGAGAGGGAAGAAACAAGGGAAGAGAGGAGGTCGAGCTGCAAGGGAATACGGCGAAAGGAGGAAGAAGGGAGATTGTAGGAAAACCGAGAATGAGAATGAGAGAGAGAGAGAGAGAGAAGAAGAAGAATCGAAGGTAAGAGAAGGGAAGAAGAGAGAGATAGAACGTATAGAAACATATTGCCGACGAGAAATGAATTTTTACGATATTTACTTTGGAACTTTTTTCTAGGCTGGTCGTTATTGGCTTCTATGTTGCACTTTGCCAACAAAATTTTCCCTAGGGACGCTGCTGCGAGAATACATTTGCAACGTTGAGGCGCACGTTCTGGCAAATCGTTTATGATCGATTAATTTTAACGACCGCGGAAAATGGCGAGTAGACGTCGAGATACGAAGAAACTCGTTTCCCCGATCGTATGGCTCCTAAAAAGAGGAAAAACGTAACTAGCAGTTTCGAATACATTCCTACGCATTTCGATGTTCCAAAGAAAAGCAATCACATCGTTAAACACACGATTCTTCGATCGCTGGAGAATTTCAACAATTTTCCTGAACTCCAGATTAATTGGCGTATGATCGATTAATCGGGAAATTCTTATTGGACTTTCATGGAGGTAACGTCTGAATTTTACGTAGAATCAATCGCCTCTGACTGATAACGCTTCGAACGATCGTGGAAGAGAACACTAATCTTAAGGGCAATTGACGTTTGGCTAGAGAATAACGAAGCTTTCAACGATCCCTTGCAGAGAATGCAGTATCGTGCGTGCACGAAATAGGTACGATGCTAGTGCAAGCAGATGTTCAACAAGGAATATCGCGAATACCAAGTTGTATCGTGATGTATCCAAGAGGTTGTTATTACCGATAGTTCGAATTATCCTAGGCAAAGCTATGCCCGATCTCTGAAATGGCCACTACGCCGGTAAGGTCGATCTCGATCTCCCCGTCTAATTATCGCACGTGCCTAATTTCAAGGCAGCGCGCTGAAACCCACTAACCGCAACTAATCCAGATCGTCAAACGCCATTAATTTACGCTCTAACTTCTGCTAATCATCGGACTTGAACAGTTGTTTACCACGCTCCTTCATCTGATCACCTTCTAGTCGACCTTTCTCTCTCTCTCTCTCTCTCTCTTTCTCTCTCGAGGAGAGAAGGAAAAAGAGAGAAAAAATCTTCTGCATCATCGATCAATTCTTTAAGGAAGCTGCTCAACAAAGGCTGCCTTCGATGGTTTTACAGATCACTAAGAAATTAACACTAAATTATTTCCTGCAACACGTGTACCGCGATGTCGGAGATGGTTATTAAAAAAGAAGACGCATAAGAAACATGCGCATAATCTATTATCAATATGTTAATCAACGTGTCGATCCACATGTTCGTCGAATTACAAATCTATCTAATCCGAAGATCTGTTTCAGCACGCCTCGAAGAATTTACCGATAGAAACGAGTAACCGACAAATTGATAAGGTTATTAGGTTGGCGCGGATCTGTGCGTGACGTTGACGAGATTCGATCGAGCTGTAGACGGAGATTTATCAATAGCTCGTGTGACCTTACGGCTACGATGCCACCATTCCCTCTCTACCCCACTCTCCTAGCCTCTATTGATACTGTTTCACAGGCGATCAGTGATTGGCGGCGATCGATTAGCAATTACCAGGAGATAATTACCGCGCTGCCTTTATTCGAAAGCCGTGTTCACTGCTAGGGTCTTGCAGACGCGTGTTTCGAAATACGTTGTACCTGCTGCAATCGTACTAGGAAATCGATTTCTCACTGCTATTTATCCACGAATATTTGTCGCTTCATTGTCTGAGAATTCAATGATTCTGTTCCTTTAGCTCGATGCTTCATTCTCGCTTTTGAATCCGTTTCGAACGGATTATTTTCCATGATAATTTCCAAATTGAGTCAAACAATTGTTGTTGACATCGATGGCAATGCCGAAACTCGAATCCTCATCAGGAAGGCAAACAACGCGAGCTAAGTCAAATATCCGTGCTAGCGCATGAATGCAGACGATAATCTTCGATTTTCGCTCTGACGTTTTCCTTCCATCCCATGCGACTTGCGAATAATAGGACCATAGTACTAGTCAGCTTCGAAATCGAAAAGGACGAGGTCGATCTTCTAGCCTGTCCTTTGCTCTACCTACTCGATCTACGAGGGGATAGGTACTGGAATTTCCTTCGCAAGAGATCACGCGGTGCACCATCTAGTGGTTTCTGACTGCCAAACTCACAATTCTCTACCAAACTGAACAATGTTAAGCGCATTTAAAAGCTAAGAGAACGCTTTTTCTAACCAGCTGAAAATGAATTCGCTAGCTTCAACCGTTTCTTCTGTATATCTTCCAAAAATCAGCTTTCGAGATATCGCGATACGTTGACGGATACATTCAAATCTTCGCCAGCGTCGAAATTCTCGAAATATCTCTACAAAACTTTCGCGATACCGTAAAGAAGAGTTAAGCTACCACAAATTACGAAGAAAAAAAATTCGATCACCAAAAGTAGCGAGATAAGGCCCTTGAAATTCAGATATGCACTGGCTTTCAGTCGACAAGCAGACACGTGCACACTCTTTGACCTCATAGCGCCAATCGACGTTTCGTTGCACCGAGCGGTACCGGAAGACCGCTTTGGACCGGACAGCAGCATTAGGACCGTGTGGTCCCAAACATTATTATTTCCTAAGCCAATCGAATTAAAAGCAACGATTCAAGGTTAGAGCGATTTAATGTAAATGTAAACCGATTTCCCTTTCCCTCTTACTCTATCTCCTCCGACTTGTGCGTGCAGTTAAACGATTCTTGTAAAGCTATAGCACGCGTATCTATCAATTTTCTAATACGACTCTTGGTAATCGTGAAAAGTACAAATGGAGAACTTTGTAATAAGAAAAATTAGATAGCGAATGAGGTTTTGAACGAAGTTCTTGACAGACACTATTCGACTGGCACCGAGTAACAAAATTTTCGTGAGCTGGTATTTGCAAAATATCTTTGAAAATGAGGACAAATACATCAAATTCATCGGTCGGCTCCAATCAACTCTATTTCGCCTCTATCGACGTAGTCGTCAAGCTTCTATCATGTAAAACGATGTAAAATATCGATCACGGTAGATACTCTACGACTTCAAACGATTATATCAAAGATTATTTATTTGCTATAAATTCGATTTACAAATTTGACGCGTTTCAAAGAAATTTTGACGATAGCAACAAAGAGAGATCATCTCCGGAAACGTATCGATCCCTTATCGATAACGTTCATACGGATATTCGAAAACGTGTAATTTTGCGAATGAAATGGTAATACGATTTTCGAAATAATATAGCGCAACAACCGAATGTCGGCGCCGGTACGCCATTGGCCAAGCTAATCACCGATAGAGCTTTAACAGCGAATTATATTGAACGTATCGTTTCGGCCGTATTCGGGGCGCGCATCGATGCTAATGCAGGCACGAGTTTGAATGAGGAGAAATTGAGGGAACGTAGCTCGCGATACGCTTCGCAGAATCGGCACTCGATCGACGTCGACCGGGTCAAAAACGACGAGCCGGCCAATTGCCACGAGAACGCATGGAAACTGCAACTGGAATTCGATGGCGACGCCAACGATGCGTTTCTGCACGGACGAAAACTCGAATTACGTTCGATCGATTTGCCATATCGTCGCGCCGGAATAGGAGAAACACCGCGAAGCTTCGTTCCTACGATTATACCGAAATTTCATGAAAGGGATCCTTTCGCGAACGATACGATTCTCCATATTCTAATGGGAATTCAACGAACAGGTGACGGAGATATTATCGACGTCCGAAATTCAATTTTTCTCCAATCCTCGATAAACGAGCGTTCATTCGATTCGCCCCAATGTCCATTCGCGGCTCGTTTCGATCTCGAGGTGGATGAAAAAATCCGACGTAGCTCTTATTATCATGATAATGCAGGATAGGTGCGAAAACGCGGTATTCCGCATCCGTGCAGCTGGATGCCCGTTACGAAGAAGGAAACGGAGAAAGAGATGGAAGAGAAAGAGACGATCTCGTGACGGACCAGAGCCAGGGAACGCTTCCAACCGAGCAGTTCTCTCTCTCTCTCTCTCTCTC